>OVBL01001005.1:600000-766072 GCA_900406555.1 Pseudoturritis turrita | reverse complement strand
TGATTACCACCGCCACATCCAACAAACGAGCAGGCACCCGCGGTGACAAGATCAAATATCACCGAGCTACCCGAGGTGCAAGAGGAACCAGTGATGGATATGACCTACGCACCGACGTTGGATCGGCTACAGCAATCATTCTTGACGAAGAAGGAGACCACAACGCAGAAAATCTTGCTGACGAGGGATTCGCACCAGCAATAACAGAACCCCGAGCCAGCGAAGGCGATATTAACCTAAACCGAGCCAGGAATTCGGCAGAGGAAGAGGAAAATCTTCTCTGGGTCCAACGAGCGCAGTTGCTGATGAACCAAGAACGACGAGCCGAGCCCAGAGGGAAGAATTGGACGAAATCCGAGCCTCGTTGATTCGAGCCACTGCCGGGATGAAAGCCGTCCGATCCCAGGTGCACAAGGCAACCAGTAAAGTCCCAGAGATTGACCGCGTACTGGAAGAAGCGCACAATACACCGTTTACAGCCCGAATTACCAAGGCAAGGATCTCCGACCCAGGAAAGATCAAAGTCCCAGTCTACGAAGGGACAACCGACCCAAAAGAACACATAACAGCGTTTATCATAGCAATGGGCCGAGCCAATTTCAGAGAAAAGGAGAGAGATGCCGGTTTCTGCCTGATATTTGTGGAGCATCTGAAGGGTGCAGCCCTCCAATGGTTTTCAAGATTAGAGCGGAACTCCATTGATGATTTCCAGCAGCTGTCTGCCGCCTTCTTGAAGCATTACTCCATGTTTATGGATCGAGGAGCCTCAGATGCCGACCTATGGACATTGACTCAAGGGCCTACGGAAACATTACGAAGCTTCATAGGGAGATTCAAAGCAGTGATGTCAAAAGTTGAAGACGTAAGCGACAAGGCCGTTGTGCTCGCTTAAAAAAAGGCTCTGTGGTACGAATCCGAATTCCGGAAAGAGATTGCTCTGAATGCACCACTATCAATCCAGGACGCACTTCACCGAGCCTCAGATTTCATAGTCAACGAAGAGGAGATGAAGGTTTTGTCTCAGAAATATGGAGCCGCCAAATCGACGAACCGTTCTTTCCAAATCCCGAGCCAACCTCCTCATAAGAAGATATTCAAGGAAACGGGTATGTACACCATGAGAAACCCAATTTTGGAGGAGCCCACAACTACCAGGTGGGAACGAGCCAAGGCAAAACACCCTGGAACACCTGGACACGAAGTCAAAGTTCGTACGATGAAAAGGCCTACTGCGAATTTCATCACATGCACGGTCATTCGACTGCCAACTGCCGAACCTTGGGAATGAAGCTTGCGGCAAAGCTGGTAGCCGGAGAACTCGGTAGCGCAGTCAGCTTAAAGGACTTCGAGCAAGAAGGCGAGAAAGATCAGCCGAACCAGATAAGTCAAAATGATGATACACCCAAGCGAGGAAGGCGAGATGACGAGGCAACGCAGTCAGGTTCTCGAAGAAGAATAAATATGATAATGGGTGGATCACAATACTGTTCGGCGAGCCGATGCGAGTGTAAACTGGTCAGCACCTTCCAAACTTCCCAACGATGTTATCTCGTTCGAAGAAAGGGAAACCACCGGCATCGATCGACCACATAACAACCCCCTCGTGATAGAATTGATCGTTGATGATTGCGACGTCGCCCGAGTTCTGATAGTCACAGGAAGCTCCGTAGATGTGATCTTCCGGGAGACTCTCAGAAGGATGAACATAGACCTGGATAAAATCACAGCCGTGCTGAAGCCTTTAACTGGATTCTCGGGAGAGACGACCATGACCCTTGGAACAATAAAACTCCCTGTTCGAGCTGAACAGGTAACCAAGATAGTGGAGTTTTCGGTTGCAGATCATCCTGCGATCTACAATGTGATCATGGGCACACCTTGGATAAACTCAATGCGAGCCGTACCATCGACCTATCACCTCTGCATCAAATTTCCAACCCCAGTGGGAATCAAAACAATTTGGGGAAACCAAAAGGAATCCCGCATTTGTTTCCTAGCCGAACACAAACTTAGGAACCCCGTCACAGAAACCACCACCAGGAGAAAGAAGATGAAGACTGACAGGAAACCCGAGAAGGAATTGGCAAAACTCTTATAGCAATTACAGATCACAGAGGATCGTGAGACGGAAAGCAAACCAACTTGCGACCCCGTCGTTTCGGTGAACATAGATGGCAATCACCCGGAACGCTGTGTCGAAATAGGGGCCGAGCTGAAAGATCCAATAAGGGGAAAGCTGATTTCTTTCCTTAAAAAGAACCTACACACCTTCGCATGGGAAGCTGAAGACATGCCCGGCATCAGCATCGACGTAACGTGCCACGAGCTGCACGTGGACCCAACCTTTAAACCTGTCAACCAGAAAAGGCGAAAACTTGGTCCGGACAGAGCACAAGCAGTGAATGACGAGGTGGAAAGATTACTACGTGTGGGATCAATAGTCGAAGCAAAGTATCCAGACTGGCTCGCTAACCCTGTGGTGGTTAAGAAGAAAAATGGGAAATGGCGTGTATGCATGGACTTCACCGACCTGAACAAAGCCTGCCCCAAAGACAGCTTTCCACTGCCACATATTGATCGATTGGTGGAAGCGACAGCAGGCAACAAACTCCTTTTATTTATGGACGCTTTCTCCGGATATAACCAAATCCTAATGAACCCAGACGATCAAGAGAAGACGCCGTTCTTCACAGACCGCGGGATATACTGCTACAAAGTCATGCCGTTCGGTCTCAAAAATGCTGGAGCCACCTACCAGCGATTAGTAAACCGAATGTTCGCTGGCCAACTGGGGAAGACAATGGAAGTTTACATAGACGACATGCTGGTGAAGTCTTTAGAGGAGGAGGATCACGTAGCTCACCTAGAAGAATGTTTCAAGCAACTAAATCTGCATAACATGAAGCTGAACCCAACCAAGTGCAGATTCGCGGTCACGTCTGGAGAATTCCTTGGATATCTGGTCACCCACCGTGGAATTGAAGCCAATCCGAAGCAGATTGATGCGCTCATACAGATGGTGTCACCGAAGACAAAGCGTGAAGTCCAGAGGCTAACTGGACGGGTCGCCGCGCTGAATCATTTCGTCTCTCGGTCAACTGAAAAATGTTTGCCTTTCTACGATACGCTACGTGGGAACAAGAAGTTTGAATGGACAGAAAAATGCGAACAGGCGTTTCAGCAGTTGAAAGAGTACCGAGCCACTGTTTCTATACACGGCCGTTTCGGCCACGGCGGTAAGTGGTGTACTCATCAGGGAAGAGCGCAGCGAGCAGAAGCCAATTTTCTATGTTAGTCAAACTCTCACCGACGCTAAAACACGGTATCCACAGATGGAAAAGCTGGCATTGTCCGTGGTAATGTCCGCTCGAAAACTGAGACCATACTTTCAATCACATTCGATTGTAGTTTTGACTACCTTCCCACTGCGATCCGTCTTGCATAGCCCTAGCCAGTCTGGGAGATTGGCAAAGTGGGCAATAGAGCTGAGCGAATATGACATCGAGTATCAAAGCAAAACCTGCGCAAAATCTCAAGTCCTAGCCGATTTTTTGATAGAACTCCCAGAGGAAGTGATAGAAGAGCCGGCTCCGAGCACAATATGGAGGCTTCACGCGGATGGATCATCATCAAAACAAGGATCCAGAGTGGGAATACGGTTAACCTCTCCAACAGGCGAAATCCTTGAGCAGTCATTCCGCCTGGGTTTTTGTGCATCCAATAACGAAGCAGAATATGAAGCTTTGATTGCTGGAATGAGACTTGCTCTGGGACTCAAGGTTTCGCACATCCAAGCCTACTGCGATTCACAGCTTGTGGTCAACCAAGTCAGCGGCGAGTACACGGCCAGAGACGACCGAATGGAAGCTTATCTAAATATTGTCAAAGGACTGGCTGCACAGTTTGAAGAGTTCACATTAACACGGATACCACGCGGGGAAAATACTTCGGCAGACGCGCTAGCAGCACTCGCATCCACCTCCGATCCTGATTTGAAAAGAATAATCCTAGTGGAATTCATCAAAAACCCAAGTATCAGCCTCTCTGACACCGTGAACGCGGTCACTCGCTCCCAAACAGCCGTTCGAGCCGAAGGAATATCTGGCCCAAGCCTTGCAGAAAAGGGGAGCACCGACACCACCAATCTAGATGACCGGAACATGACACCGTCGATGGAAGACAAGGCAATTGTGATAGAAGAGGAACCTGAAACAGAGCCTCCGACAGAAGGTGAAGCAGTGGAGATGGAGGAAGACCCACAACAGACAGAAATGGACTATGGATGCGACAAAGAATGGTTAGGAGCAATCCGAGTATATATCATGGACGGCGAGGCACCGTCAGATAAGTGGGCTGCCAGGAAACTCAGAGCCCAAGCTGCTAGATATGTTCTCTTAGATGGAAATGTCTTTAAGTGGAGATTCTCAGGACCACTAATGGCTTGCGTGGAAGGCGCCGAAGCAAGAAACATTATGGAAGAAGTCCATAGTGGCTCATGTGGCAATCACTCCGGCGGAAGAGCTTTGGCAGTCAAGATCAAGCATCATGGTTACTATTGGCCAACAATGGTGAACGACTGCGAGAAGTTCTCTGCCAGGTGCGAAAAATGCCAACGACATGCCCCAATGATTCATCAACCCAAGGAGTTGCTGTCATCAATCTCAGCGCCCTACCCCTTCATGCGCTGGTCCATGGATATCGTCGGACCTCTCCATCGGTCCAAACAGAAGAGGTTCTTGCTAGTTTTGACAGATTACTTCTCCAAATGGGTAGAAGCAGATTCCTACGCCAACATAAAGGATGCCCAAGTCGAAAATTTCGTCTGGAAAAATATCCTGTGCCGACATGGAGTTCCCTACGAAATCGTCACAGACAACGGTTCACAATTTATCTCTACAAGGTTTGAAGCTTTTTGTAAAAAATGGAAGATACGACTCAGCAAATCTACGCCACGCTATCCACAAGGGAATGGACAAGCAGAAGCAATAAACAAGACTATCCTGGATGGCCTGAAAAAACGCCTTGATGCAAAGAAGGGACGCTGGGCAGATGAACTCGAAGGAGTATTATGGTCACACCGAACCACTCCGCGGTGTGCCACTGGTGAAACACCTTTTGCTCTTGTCTACGGTACAGAATGTGTCATCCCAGCTGAGGTGCAATTTCCTGGAGTCCGCCGTAGACTTCTTTCAGGCCAGGAAGGACTGAATCACCTCATGTTACTCGACGAGTTGGATTTGGTTAACGAACGAAGGGATCAAGCGCTGGTTCGGATTTAAAATTATCACCAGGCAGCGGCTAAGTATTACAACACCAACGTCAGAAGTCGCAAGTTCAAAGAGGGTGATCTGGTTCTCCGCAAAGTTTTTCAGAATACAGCCGAAATAAACGCTGGCAAACTAGGAGCAAACTGGGAAGGACCCTACGAAATCACCAAGACAGTCAGACCCGGAGTATACGAGCTCTCAAACATGTCTGATATTCCGGTACCAAGATCTTGGAACGCAATGCACCTAAAGAGGTATTACCACTAAATCACTTCACATGAACTACGGGACGACTTGATCCCTGAAAAGGGTACGTAGGCAGCTTGTCTTCGGATGGGTTCAGTTGTCCCCCTCCTCAAAAAGGGGGGAGGGGGAGTGGGTACGTATACATGTATACTCCCACACCTCGCATCATTCTTAAAAGGTAATAACTTCAAATTTTTTGCAACGCAACTCGTGTCACTTAGTCTACACAAGTTACATCTTTACATCCTTCATGGATACTCATCACCTCGTCCGTTGCTGGCCACAATAGACGAACAACCACATCCGTTATGGATTCTAACCACTATCTCTATATGGGATAGGGTTCTCAACACCCTCTTACGGGTATAAAAGCGCGCTATACAAATTTTGATTGGGTATATCCTAATCTAATATCCAAAATGTATATCCTGGATGATATTCTTACAAGTTTATCTTTGAGAGGGACCCGTAAGTCGAAAACTCGCAAGTCTTAACACTCAACCTAAACTCTAAAACCCAGTAAACACCTCTCGGTACACTGGTCATAAACATCTCAGAAACATAATACTAGATCTAAAAAGTGAGTATGAGATTTTAAACATGCTTCACTGTCGAAAGAACGGGAATGTAAGCCGGAACACCGCAAACCCTAACCTGACACCAAAAAGACTAAACCATATTCTTCACTAAACAAAGATGGTTTGCAATATCACATCAAAAAGACGGACGAAAACATAGATAGGTACTTCCAGCAGAGGATAAGAGAGTTCATGCCAATGAATGGCAAACGGTACAAGACTTAGCAATTGACACATAAAAGAGTTGGATAAAGCCATCCAGGCGCTTGTCTTAAACGGACATATACCAAAACAAAAGAGAAGGTTCTCAAGTTAAACAAAAAAGAAAAGACAAGTAGAAGGATCATTCAAGAGGATCTGGCTCGGAAGGCTTATCAGCGGCAAGATTGGCAATCCCCGGCGTGCCAACATTCGAACCTGCAAAATCTACAACTCCGGCTGTTGCCGCCGTATTCTCCATTGGCTCGGTTCCCAGGAGAGTGCCTGTGGAGTCTGAGGAAACGGGTGAGAGCATCAGGTCTTTCTTCAGCTCGGCCTCAATCTTCTCGAACTCATCCGCCACGTCGGCCAAGTCAGCTCTCCATCCTGTCAGCTTCGACACCTCGGAGTCGAGAGCAGGTGCATCCTCTTTCTGCAGAATCTCAAGCAGCTGAAGATTACTGTCGACTTGGGCCAAATCAAGCTCTTTCTCCTTTGCCGCTTTCAGCTCGTCAATGTTTTTTTCGATCTTAACAATCCATTCCTGAAACCTCCCCGACCTCTCTCGCCTCGCTGCTTTTTGGGCCTTTTTGACATTTGCCTCGTGCAAAGCATGGACGGCTTTGAGCTGTCTCTTCAGGGACTCGATTTCAGCAGCCTTTTCTGCTTGGAGCGATCTATTCTCATTGCCAAATCACCGGCTTTGTTCCACTCTTTCTTAAGGAACGCCTTGTCCTTCTCGAGAGCCTCGATCCGAGCTGCGGCAGTCGCCAGCTCTTCCGCATGTTTGCCTTCCAGCTCGGCAACTCTGCTTCGGAGGAAAGACACGTCCTTTTGAGCATCCTCGATTTGGCGCCTGTCCTTTCGCACGTCTTGCTCGAAGGCGGCGACGATCTTGTTTATGGAAGCAACAAACTGGCCATAAGAAGAAACAATCAGCGCTTAAGGTTTTGTTCTTTTTTTGGTAAAACATCGAATCTACAAAATACCTTGGTGCCTCGGAGCGACATGTCCGTGTACAAATCGCCATGAGAAAGGACATCGACAGGCGGTAGTCTGTCTCCCGAGCAGCGAACCTGCGAGAAGAGAGTCGCTGAAGCCTCGGCATCGTTACAGATCGACGCGGATCCTTCTTGTCCAAGAGACGCCGGCCTTGGCTCGGCAGGAGTTGGATCGGTATGCCTTTGGCGTTTTCTCTTCTGTTTTTCCTTGGTTTTTTCTTTGTCTGGCTCAGAGGCAGCTCGTTTCTTCCCATCGCCTTTGTGTTGGGCGAACGCCGAGCCAGAAGGCCTAGTGACAGGAACAATAGCGGAAACCGCATCCCTTGTTTCGGCGTCCAAGGTTGGCGGCTCGGAGGGAAGACGTGCCTCCATTTAAGGCATGGTTCGGCCAGGCACCTCGGCAACCGGTTCGGCATCTTGTTCAGCTGGTTTAGCTGTTTCATCAGCTCGGGCAGCCGCCTCTTTTTCTTCCTTCTCTTTCAGAGCTTGTTTATCACGGATCGTCAATCTTTTTCCCATATTTCTCCTCGGAGGACTTGGTAATGAAGATTCAGACTCTGAGCTATCGGACACTTCAACACCGCCGAAAATAGCTCGCGCTTTTTCGACTCTTCTTAGTGAAAAATGTCTTTCCCAATGGCACTTCCTAGCGGCAAGCGTGTTCCGAAGCGTAAGCGTGTCTTCCGGGAAGCGTGGTAGAATCTCCCGAACTGCAAAAACACAGAAGAAAACGGTGGTCAGCTCGCTACAAAGCAAAACTTAGTAAATCTCCTAAAGGGTCTACGGCTCGCCCACCAATATCTCCCCACTCCGACTTGACGTAATGGATGCTTTCGGCTTCTACCGTAGCATCATTAATGGGAACAAAGAAGAAATAGTGTCCCCAGTCGCCATCCTTGCTTCGGAAGCCTTCGATTATTTTTCTTTGCTTCTTATTGGAGATGTAGTAGGCTCGGGAGTTCTTAATCTTTCGGAACTCAAGAAACTACCGAAGGTGGGAGATGCGAACAGTCACGTCACACTCGTAGCTCCGAACCAGAGTCCCAACTAGGTGACGCATCCCACGAGGTGTAAATTTGGCTCGGCGCTAACCCATGCTTGTATAGAAAGCGAACGATCAAGCTAGGGATCGGAAACCAGAGCAGACAACCTTAGAAGAAACTCTCATAGAGAGTGAAATACCCAGGCGGCGGAGATTCAGCTCGGTCAGTTGGAGCAGGGACAACCAGTTCGACACCTTCTGAAATATGAAATCGACACCTCCAAGGACTCAGCAGTGCAAAACGACGAACCAGGTCGGTCAGGTCGTCTCTTGGGCGTTTTCATTTTTGGGTTTTCGCCTCGTCAACGTACTGGCTTGATGGCTCGCAAATAATCTCTCTAGCCGTATCTTTTCTGCCTCGTCGATAACATACTCCGTCGGCTCGGCTTTGAATTCCTCGAGAGCTTTCTGTATTAGCATCGCTTCGGCATCTGCCTCGGCATCAAAAGCCTCATCAAACATAGGTTGGGCGACGATTTGCAGCTGGCCTGGCGGAGAATTGAGTTCATCCGGCTCGGTACTTGGTGGAGACAACACCATCTTGCGTCCAAGCAACGAGGCAGAATTTGCCGAACCCACAGAGTCTTCCAGCTCGGCGATATGAGACATTGATGTTTCTGGCTCGGGGTTGAATTGGTACTTAGCAGAAATTGGAGCAATTTCGGTTCGAAAAATACCCTTGGTGTGAAGAATTCCGGTTCGGCGACAAGAAATCAAAGTAACGACGCAGTCTGGATGATGATGGATCGGGAAATTTAGATGTTCGCCGGAAACGGATGAAGATGGATCGGAAAACGCATAGAACCGCCGAGCCGCGTATGAAGATAGGTCGGAAAACTCAAGGTTGACGGCGGAAGAAAGGAATTTAAAAAAAACCTAGCCAACAACTTAAACGAATAGAGAGAGAAGAAGAGAGAGAAGAGAGATACCTGATTTTTCGGGAATGAAGAGTAGTAGTTATGAGGAGTGAAACAAGAATCTGAATATAAAGACGCATAAAAGTAAAGCGCGTGACGCCACGCGGCCTCGGAAACACGCAAAAACGTTTGCAGTTCCCAATAAAGTTATAATCATGAATGGAGATACTTCAAGCAAACATTACTGCTGAGCTAAAAAATGAATCACTTATTGGGATGGTTCGGCAGTATATCAGAAGAATATGGCTCGGCGGAACGGCAGTCTAAGCAATACGGAAAGATGACGAGCCAAAGTGGCTCGGTCGTACGAATAATAAGCGGGCTCGGCAGCATGACAAAGGTGTCGGTTCAGCAGAAAACAAATATATCGCAGGCCAAAGTGGTTCGGCAATGAAATTGAAGACGAATCAGCAGCACGTCAAGGGGTTGGCTCGGCGATAAAATACTCCAGTGTTGGCTCAGGAATAAAACACCTCGGTAACACTATCGGTTTGGTTCGGCATTTGTCAATACCCGGATGACAATTTCACCACAAAGCTGGCTCGGTAGCCCAAAGAGAGTTGATCTCAATCTTGACTTCTCACCTCGTCACTATTATTAATAATACTACCGAGCTGGGGGGCTAACTGTTGGGGCCGGTTTTCACCTCATCGAGATCAACTGCTGATAAGACTAAGTATGGAGAAAAGGATAGCCAAGCAAGCACAAACTCTTGGCTCGGCGGCAGAAGCAAGCACTGATTTGGCTAGGCGACGAGCCAACACTTGGCTCGGTAGCAAGGAGAATGGAGTGACAAGCCAACATCTTGGCTAGGAAGTAAGTAGGAATAATGATGAGCCAACATCTTGGCTAGGAAGTGAGGAGGAATGATGACGAGCCAACATCTTGGCTAGGCAGGGAGAAATGGTGACGAGCCAACATTTTGGCTAGGCAGTGGAAGAAGCAGGAGACGAGCTAACACTTGGCTAGGTAACAAAGGAGAAAGGGGTGACGAGCCAACATCTTGGCTCGGTAGCAAGACGAAGCAGGAGACGAGCCGACACTTGGCTCGGTAGCAAGAAGAAAGGAGTGACGAGCCAACGCTTGGCTCGGTAGCAAGGAGAAAGGAGTAACGAGCCAACACCTTGGCTAGGCAGGGAGAAATGGTGACGAGCCAACATTTTGGCTAGGCAGTTGAAGAAGCAAGAGATGAGCCAAAATGTTGGCTAGGCAATAAAGGAAACAAGTGACGAGCCAACATGTTGGCAAACCAACGAACGGTGATGAACCAACATGTTGGCAAACCAACAAACGGTGATGAGCCAACATGTCGGCAAATCAATCCTCTGGCTCGGTATTGGGAGTAGCGGGCAGGACAAGCGACGAGCCAACGACCCAGTGAAGCAAAGAGCTCAATATCTTGTTGGGACGAGGCAACGGGCCACAAGGGTTTGGTTGGGCTAAAGTAGCAAGTAAGAAGCCCACATCCGAACCAACAAAAAAAGAAAGGAAATTCCGAAGAATAAGGAAGTTTTCCTTTCTCCTTTAGAAAAAGGCCTAGCCGACTTGTTTTCGTATAAATAGACATGTACCCCTTTGAGAAAAGGGATCCGAAAATTGACCTAGCAAAACACTTGTTATTCTTTGCAACAGCTTTCAAAACAGCGAAGATAATAAAAACCATCTTTGGATCTCTGTTCTTGGTTCCTTTACATAGAAATTTGTCGAATCCCTAAATTCTCCTTACAAGTTTTTGATTGTGCGAGTTTCGACTCCCACACGGAGCTGCCGAAGTGAGGCTGCCGAAGCGGAGCTGCCGAAGTGAGGCTGCCGAAGTGAAGCTGCCGAAGTGAGGCTGCCGAAGGGAAGCTGCCGAAGTGAGGCTGCCGAAGTGAAGCTGCCGAAGTGGGCTGCCGAAGTAAGTCTGCCGAAGTGGGCTGCCGAAGTGAGGCTGCCGAAGTGGGCTGCCGAAGTGAGCTGCCGAAGTGATCTGCCGAAGTGGGCTGCCGAAGCGAAGCTGCCGAAGTGACTAGGCTTGCCGAAGTCTCCGTGTCGAAGTGAGCTTAGCTTGCCGAAGTCTCCTTTGCCGAAGTGGCTAGGCTTGCCGAAGTGGCTAGGCTTGCCGAAGTCTTCGTGCCGAAGTGACTAGGCTTGCCGAAGTCTCCGTGCCAAAGTGAGCTTAGCTTGCCGAAGTCTCCTTTGCCGAAGTGGCTAGGTTTGCCGAAGTGGCTAGGCTTGTCGAAGTCTTCATGCCGAAGTGACTAGGCTTGCCGAAGTCTCCATGCCGAAGTGAGCTTGGCTTGCCGAAGTCTCCTTTGCCGAAGTGAGCTAGGCTTGCCGAAGTCTCCGTGCCGAAGTGTCTAGGCTTGACGAAGTGGCTAGGCTTGCCGAAGTCTCCGTGCCGAAGTGAGCTTGGCTTGCTGAAGTCTCCTTTGATGAAGTGAGCTGGGCTTGCCGAAGTATCCGTGCCAAAGTGGCTAGGCTTACCGAAGTGGCTAGGCTTGCCGAAGTGGCTAGGCTTGCCGAAGTCTTCGTGCCGAAGTGACTAGGCTTGCCGAAGTCTCCGTGCCGAAGTGAGCTTGGCTTGCCGAAGTCTCCTTCGCCGAAGTGAGCTAGGCTTGCCGAAGTCTCCGTGCCAAAGTGGCTAGGCTTGCCGAAGTGGCTAGACTTGCCGAAGTGACTAGGCTTGCCGAAGTCTCCGTGCCAAAGTGAGCTTGGCTTGCCGAAGTCTCCTTTGCCGAAGTGATCTAAGCTTGCCGAAGTCTTTGTGCCGAAGTGAGCTAGGGTTGTCGAAGTCTTCGTGCCGAAGTGAGCTTCCTTCAAGGCTTGCCTAAGCGGAGACAAAGCTTGCCTAAGCGGATACAAGGCTTGCCTAAGTGGAGACAAAGCTTGCCTAAGCGGAGCAAGGCTTGCCTAAGCGGAGCAAGGCTTGCCTAAGTGGAGACAAAGCTTGCCTAAGTGGAGCAAAGCTTGCCTAAGTGGAGACAAAGCCTTGCCGAAGTGAGCCCAAGCGAGCCCAAGCTTTGCCGAAGTGGAGACAAGGATTTGCCGAAATCTCTCCCTGCTTTGCCGAAGTGAAGCTTCCTTGGCCGGAAATGGAGCTGCTTTGGCCAGAATGGCCCCTCTTGTGCTTAAGTGGACTCGTACAGAAATGACTTAGGCACAATTTCGGCCTTGTCCGATTCTTCGTATTTTCATACTTAGCCATTTTCCCATTGATCACAGCTGGGCGGGTTTTGACCCCAACAGTTAACGACATAAAAAATGATCTCTTCTTAAATATGTGGCTTAACATGTATAGTTTAAACCATTCATTCTTTGCCAAACCATGTATATTTTCATTGAATAATTTTCAATCTCAGTTCAACAGAAATTTAGTATATTATTGTTTGTTGTAGAGCTTAAACCACAATGTACAACTCTATGGAGAAAAATTTGACTCCCAATGGAAATGGCAAAGAATGGCCAACAACATTTCCAAACTTTCAGTAATGCAATAATGTTTTTTACAAGTTAATCTTGTGCACAAATACAAACTAATTTCAATGTTAACCGAAATATATAATTTCTAAAAAAAATTAGATATGTAATATCAAAATATATAAAACTAAAATTCTAAAAAAGTTTGTAAAATAACCTGCGTGTATGCGCTGGTACTCACCTAGTTTACTATATAAAAAAAGAAGGGATTCTCTCCATAACCACCACGTCATCACTCATTATACTGCCACGTGTACACAATTTTTTTTAATTTGACAAAATTAAAAATCAACTCATCGTCTACCTCTTCATATTCTCTCATTATGATTAATCTTCTGTTCTCATTTATGCCGTTCAAGCTTCTCGAGAATAAATTGATCTTGCCTCTTGGCAACTCCCACTACGTCTCCCGATCCAACATAAATCTGGATAACCTATGCCGTCGACGCAGCTCACGAACATACCATGAACAGAAATGCAGATTGTTTTGGTTCTCATTGTGGCCATGTTTGCTGATGATAAGCCCGGAGTGTCCATGATGGAGTCCTTGTTGAGGAAAGCTGCTAATGACGATAATTTTTGGAAGACTCTTTAGGACAGGGTAAACTGGACTCATTTATCATCTGTTTAGTTTTGAGGTATTGAAAATTTAGCAAAATGTATGGTTCTAGGTGTACTTCTTTACAAAAATGATCTAGTTCAAGGCAAAATCATTTTATTCTGAAGAAGTAAGATACAGAGGATGTGCGCCATCACGAACGTTTTTCGTCACCAGCCAAGAATCACCAAATTACTGGTATTGGACATCTATAAACTATAAGCCCTCTTTTTGTTTTTCCAAATCATTTTTTAAAAAAAAAGCTAAAGGGCTTGGGATTCATGTGAAAAGGGCTTGGGATTCATGTGAAAAGGGCTTACTCCCGCGAAATCGATACCAAACGTAGTGACCCATATGTTGTAATCACATTGGATAATCATGTTCGATTTCGTCTATGATTCTTCTTCAATGGTGTGTGTCCTAACAGCCGTTCTCAATTATAGAGTTCATGGGTGGTTTGATTAAGCTGTAAAATAATTTTGAAACGACATGTTTTTAATGTTTAGGTTTAGATTTCAAGTGTGGCTCTGAGATTTACCGTGGCTTTAACAAGTGGTTTGTTCAATTTATGTTCTTCCACAAGTGCATGCACGAATCATAGAAAATTTTAACGCGAACTCGAAATGCCTAAGGTGAAGAAGGTCGCTCTTGCCTACATGGTTTGGTTACATTATGTTAACCATTAAAGGTAATAACCCTCAAACTTTTGAATCGCCTCTTAAATTTACATAACTGCAAATTTTTGCTTGTAAAAAAGTCCAAACCTTACTCAACTCTTGGGTTTTATATATTCATATCCTTCAACTTCTTAAGTGATTATATGATTTCATGATTGGTATTTATTGTTTTATTTTATCTTAATTGTGCTCTTGATCATTTCTCTTAGTTGTGCTTTTACTTTTCTATTTTTTCATGCCTTCAAATGAATTTCATAATCAAGTCTTTTTCAATTCTATATTCAGATTTTGAAATGCCAATGCTCAATATGAGCATGTTCTGCCCGTGGAAAGGCTTAGACCGAGACTAGCTTCTTTGAGGATTGAACTTTGCCCACAATATATGAGTGAGGATACCTTCGGGAGGATTTACGTTGTACGTCCTAAGCTCAGTAAACATGATGTCTTGCTTCTATCCACTCCTCAGGTGACATGCAAGTAGCATTTTTGACAAGTTTTCTTTCACATTATCAACCAATTTGAAAAAAAAAAATTCAGATCCTGAACAAGGCAGCCTTGAGAATGGATTGGAGTATAAATTTGCAGAGGAAAAATAATAACTAAGTCTATGCTACTTGCAGTGATGACAATAATATTTATGCATTGTATTTTCCACTGAAACGTGCTTCTGAAGACTTTTCAGCATATGCAATAAGAGTTAAAAATGCATCGAACCATCAATTCTTTACGCAGCTGAACAAGTTCTGTCATAAGTGAAAGTCGGTCACCGGTAATTACTCTCCCATTTCTCTACACATTAACTAGTTCAGTATTATGATATATTCCTTTCTAGGGTACGGATTTGGTGGTAGGAAATATTAGTGGCTCGAGATCTGCTCTTGCCCCAAAACACCACTCTATGTTCAATTGATTATAGACTTAAAAATCCAATTTGCCAAGTATATATCTCTCTACTATATTTTGGAAAATACAATCTTACTTTACTCTCTATAAACTTCAGATGAAACAGAAAGGATCTAGAAATGTATATGTCACCACATAGTCTTTAACTCGCAAGATGAGCCTGAACTTGGGTTCGTGTACTTACTGAACAGCGATTCACCTAATCCGACAATGACTCAAGCTTGCGAAGACCTGTGTTTTAAAGATTAATTAATCTACGTTTGTCTCTTCAAAAATATTAGTTCATTATTCTTGCCACTAACGGGCTACATTACTTCAATTCAGACATAAATTTTAAAAGAAACATATGAATTTATATTACAATTGGGAAATTTCCAATTCCATTTAGCTCGGATCCAATTATCACAAATTCTCTTATGGCCTGAGAGCATGTATGAAAATATGATCCAGACAAGACATATGCACCAAAATATTACATCAGAAATAAGCACAATCATCATAAAATTTTGGACAAATATGTTTCATTACATTCTGCCAAATTAATATATACTAATATTTTAATTATAGATCATTTAGCCAATTAAAACCCCCTCCCCTTCGCCTCCCCCCCCCCCCCCCAACTCCTTGTTTTTGGGTATAGTGTCAGTACTAACTACTAAAATACTCGAATTTAGAAAAAATAATTTAAAATATTTAAAATAAATATTTATATTATAATATCCGCGCGTATATTATAATACATGTGCGGATATTCATCTAGTATATTTAAAAGCTTACCGTAAATTGGTGGAGTTTCCAATGAGATCATACTTGATGGCATAGATGTCGACATAGACTATGTTGGCCTCTCTCAGCTCGGTCCTCGGCTCCCGACACACATGATCCAATCCGTCGTATCCTTAATCCGAACATTGAAGCAATGAATATTCCTCGATTTTAATTTTTTTTCATTTGAACTAAATAGAATCATATTCTAAGTTTATACACATTAATTAATGACGAAAACATTTTACCATTGGATTTAAATGAAATCCACCATCATGGGAGAATCTATGTGGATTAAGCAGGGGAAATTGCCACCCATAAAATTTTGGGATCCTGTACAATTTATAAAGGAAAAAATCAATTGCCCCCAATTATTTTTTTTCCTTTGCCCCCATTCAAAATTGTTGTTTTCCAATTAACCAAATTTACATTAACTATGAAAAGCTTATGGAATATTCTTTATGATTTTACTCCTTTAGTATGTCTAAATTCCTTACAAAATATACACAAAATGTCAAGTAATGTAGCAAATAGTTTTTTTTTCTAACTGGTAATCACATATCGGCACGCAAGCATTTTCATATATAAGAATCATCAACAAAAAAATCCCATCCCATCACCAAAACAAAAGAAAACCATCAACAAAACACAATCCCCTTTGAGGTTTCAAAAAAATACATATATAAATGAAAATACTAAAAATTAAATTAATTAAAATTTCCCCCCTTCAAATAACAAATAACCATATTTTGCTTTCTCTTCATTCAAAGATCGGCCACATAATCTTATGGTTGGGTTTTGAACCTGTATAGGAGCTTCTTCTTCTTAAAGGTCTGGTTATCAATCGTAATCACGACCTTTCCCGGTTCACCCGCCTTGAAAGAATCGGTTATCACAGGTTCATCGGTTAAACCGATCTTCCGGTTCTTAGAGACTATCACGGTGTAGCTTGCCTCGTTGCTCGGCTCAAATTGAGCTCCGTAGCTCACGTCTGCACCCAAAACCCTAAGCTCCCACGAGAGCGTGGAACCCTACGTATAGCAACACAATCCACATAATGAAACATCATTAAGTCTCTTGCAAGAATTTACCAATTTGTCCACAAAGAAAGTTATATATTTTCCTTTGTTCCACACGCTAATTTGTCCATTTACATTTGAAAAAAAAAAATAGTATATTGTATTAAGAAAATAACATAAAGATAAAACATTTTCAATGTCGTAAAAAATGCCAACGTAAACCTCATTAAATATAATAGCAAACCTAAACGAAACAAGAAATCATTTGTTTGTATTTAAAATCAACAAGTTTAAGATGCTAAAGATTGTGGGAAATTTGGAAAAAAAATGCACATTAAATATAATAGCAAACACAAACGTAAATGCAAATAAACAACCAATGCTATATATACCTCGGAAGCAGGCAAATCAATGGTAAATTTTGCTCCGGATTTAACAACGGCCTCGGTGACTCCATCTTCTACGGCAAACGGGCTCTCTTTGCTGAGTCCACCGTATTTAACCGGGACAACTTCAGGAGCTACGTATCTGTTTCAGCCAAAAACAGAGGATATAAACTTTATGTATGTGTGAAGAGTAACATTATTATAAAGTACAAAAATTAAACGGAATTACTTGAAAATGGTATCAGCGGATTTGGATGGACCAGCAAGGACCATTTTGCTCCTTGTCCTCGGCGATGTGATGATACTTCCGAATGTTTTATAGTAAGGAATGTACCACCATGGGACATTAATGAACAGCTGAAAAATACCCCACAATTCGTATGAAGATTAAAAACTTATATGTTTTAGTTGTAACTAATCAGGACATGTAACCTAGTGGTTTGTGCTAGTGCCGGGGTTCAAACATGCATAATGGATGTTTTTGACAAAAAGAAAAATGATTTAGTTGTAACCATAACCAAAAAATTAATTTCTTTACCTCTTTGGCGACGAACTCTGGATAGTTGTCTTCGAATTGCTTGACAGCACGTCTGATGAACTGCCACAATGCTCTCTTACCGAGCCCGGGAGCGTTCCTGAAGTCACTGACGAACACGAACGACGACTTGGCCTCGGGGCTAAAGTCAAGAGACCTCACACACTTCTCCTGGAACTGAATCCTCCATTTGAGGAACTTGTTGAGCTTTTCTTTGTCTGAGAAAATCTCCTTGTTCTGAAACTCTCCGTACGAGCTGTATATCACCACGTGTCCTTGTTTGTCAACTCCGTGAGTGAACACCATCTTCTCGAACTCGCTTCCTTCGAGATCTTCTCCGACCAACTCGTCGATGTTGTTTTCTTTGCGCCACTGAACGGTGTTTTTCAGCATCGTGAAGGCTTCTTTGACCTTGAAGTCGCGTGCTCGGAGGAATTTGAGGAGGACTACGTCGGATCGTTCGTCCTCGAGAAGTGGAATTCCCCAGATCGAGACTTCTTCTGGCTCTACGGACGCAGCTGTCTCTGGAAGTGTGATTGAGACGATCGACTCTTCGATTGCTTCAACGGTTTTGGTTCCGTCTTCTTGATCAGCTGCGAAAGCCTTCTCGATTGTTACTACCGCTTCTTTCTCTTCTTCTTTCTTTGTCTCGGTGGTGACCGGAGCAGCTGGTTTGGTCTCAACAGGCGCAGAGGCGGTTGCTTTGTCTTCCTTCTTGATCTCTGCAACGACCGGAGCAGCCGGTTTGGTTTCTACAGGAGCAGGGGTGGTGGCTTTCTCTTCCTTCTTGGTCTCTGTAACGACCGGAGCAGCCGGGTTGGTCTCTGCCGGAGCAGGAGCGGCGGATTTCTCTTCCGTCTTGGTCTCTACGGCGGCCGGAGCAGCAGATTTCTCCTCCGTCTTGGTTTCACCCACAGTCGATGTCTCTTCCTTCTTTTCCTCTGTTTTCACTTCTTCTTTTGTTCCTTCCTCTGTTTTCTTCTCCTCGACTTTCTCTTCCTCCTCCTTCGCGGGAGCTTGCGGCGGTGGTGGTGGTGGAGGCGCGGTGAATTCACGCTTGTTCAAAGCTTCCCTCACGATCTCCTTAAACTCATCCAACGCCTTCTTCTCAGCTTCCGGTAATTCTGAAGCCAAATAGCCTTCCTCCTTAAACGATTCCGATTGCACGATCTCTTTCCCCGTCGGAATCTCCTCCTCCTTCGCCGCCGCCGTCACCTCCACCTCCGGTTCCGGCACAGGCACCGCCACCTCCTTCTCAGACACCACTTTCTCCTCCGTGACAGCCGGAGCAGGCGCTGTCACCGATTTCTCCGCAGTAACCGGTACAGAAACTTCCTTAACCGGCGCCGGAGTTTCCTCCTTAGCCGGAACAGGAGCAGTGGTGGTTGAAGCAGCAGATTTCTGTATCTCTTCTTGAGCCATGACTGTTTCGATGATCAGAGAAATTACAGAGAGAGATTTGAGAGAGAGAGAGAGAGAGAGAAGAGAAGAGGTTTATAAAAAGGAAGAGAGAAAATGGAGGAGATGTTATGTTCTGTGAGAGGAGCAAAAGAGGAACAGACTGGTCGGAGCTGTTCGACAGCTCATTTGTGGGTCCCTTTTTTGCTCCAAACGGCCGTCTTTTGCTTCTCAAAAAAATTGCGCATCCCAATTTTAAACATATATAAAACTAAAATTAACAACTTTTTTGAATAGTAGTTAATCATATTCCTTTTAAATTTAGATTCGTTACACTTATTCTTCTTATTCGATTTTCTTGTATAAGGAAGGATATATCCTTTTATTTACTCATACATATTTTGTTTTTAATTGTTTTCTAACTCTTGCATTTTTCTATCTTTTGACGAAAAAATTAATTTGCGTTCGTTGAAAATCTAATAACTTTATTATGTTGCATAATATTAGGAATTTCCATGGCGTAAACTCGCGTAGTTTGATTTTTTTTGTATAAAAAAAGATATATTATGTTATTTACTCATATATATTTTGTTTTTGTTTGTTTTTTTAACTCTTGCATATATTTTTTGACAAAAAAATATTTTGCCCGAATTGAAAATCTAATAATTTTGTTGCATATTACAAGACACATATGTAATAACAAAAGAATTAAGTTTTAACTCGTGTGTGGTGGTAATAAGATTGAAAGTTTTAGGATTTTAGGCCATAAATTCGTATTGATCTTTGATTTGATTTTTTTTTTCTGTTGAGTAATCGAGTTGTACATGTATTATTTTGTGTTCCGGATTTTAATCTGAATTCTTTAATATGATGGACTGGTAAAGTAAAAGAGCTTGTTCATCTATCAAATTAGTCGGAATAGATACGGATCACTATTGTAAAAAAAAAAAACTTATGTTTTGATATTATATTTTTAAATTAAAGGGCAAAGAACGATGACTTATATAATTTGTTTTTTGATGAAAAAAGTGGAATATTTTGGGAGAGGAAAATATATGTTAGAAACGCTAGTCAGGTTTTCAATAAATTAGTTAAAAGGTAGTTTTTGTCAAATCATGACACCATGTTATCATCATCATCTGAGTATTAAATCTGTATTGAATAGTAGAATACGTTTTGGGATTAAACAAACAAAAAATGTTTGAATCGTTACAACAAGAATTTTCGTCTTATCGTTTTGATAAAATGTAAATATTACTAGAATTTTCTTGCTCGAGTATGTTGTCATTTATTGACATGTATGCAAGAGAAGTTTTTTTTGTTTTGTTAATGGTTAATAGAGTCTTTAAAAAACAACATACCCCATACTAACTCATAAAGATAACATGGCATTTTAGTCTTGTGTAAAAATGTTTACCAACATATAAAAAATTCAAGTTTAATTAAGAGTTAATTTTAACAATCTGGCTCATAAACGCTAGATTTAAATTCAACTTTGTAAGAGTTTGAATTGAACTTCTGTATGTATCCATGCAAGAAGAAAAAAACATTTATTTATTTTTATACATAGTAAAATGGATTAAACTATTCAAGGTGACCAACCAAATTTTTGTCCGTTAATTCAAATTGTTCATGTATTTATAGAGAAGTACCAGAATGTTTTTTAACAAGTTGTGCAACACTAACGCTTTCTAGAAACCTTGTATTTATATAGACCTGAATTGAATCACCGAAAGTGAAATCGTTATATATACTTTTATGAGTTTTAACAAAATTCCAATTACACAAGAATTACATGGCAACGACTAATTAGGACACCATATTAATTATATGACATGTACTTTTAGATAAGTATTTATATATATACAGAGCGTACTATCGGATGAATAAAATATCTTTTTTCTTTTTTTTTTACTAATTAGTATTCATTTTGCTGCAAAACAAAACTACTAGTATTCATTCATTTGGTATTTATAAAAATAATATACCATGAAATGAGAGGATGACACACATATATAACCCATCTACAGACTGCCTCGCACGTAAAGAAAGTGTATAAATGATTTTGTATTAGTAATATAAAAATTGGACCCCATATTTGGTGCGTTGTAATCTAGAAAAATAAAAATTAAATATTGTTTAAAAAAATATTAATTTAAAATTTGATATTAACAGGGAAATTCCAAGAGATTGGAGCTGTCACGAGAAGTATTAGAATGATATAGTTTTAAAATTTAATAAGCGGACTGATTCATGTAGGCCTGCAACACACACCTCTCACAACTCCTCATATAGGCCATTACATTAACAAAAAATGTCATATGCAATTTATTGAAACGAATAATTTTAAATGAATTTTATGTTCCAGATGGTAACACCGAAACAAGCGAATGTGGAATTAAAGAAATGAGCAAACCGAGTGGAAACAATTATATTTGAACAAAATTTCACAGGTAATCTAAAACTTAAAATGTATAATCACTGTTACATTTTTACTGGATATAGTTATTTTGATCGGTAAAATTAACACATACATATTAAACTCTCAAAAAGAAACTAATACTTATAAATTCCGTTTACGTTTTCGGATTTAACAAAATGAAAACCGCACTAACTAAAACACAGTATACATCTTCTTTTTTTAACTTTGTTTGCTTAGTTTGTCAAATGTATTTGTCGAGGTAAAACTATCTCCACCGCATTTTTCATCATCCAAACCCTAATTTTATAGATGTTCGAACGCATATGCAACTACAAACATCTAAAACTTCATACCAATTACTAGCATTACCGACCAAATCATTGTTCTTTTAAAATCTATATCTCTTTTAAGTTTAATATTTGTGTGGGTAGAAATACATTCCAACTTTTTCTTTTAATAAAAGAAAAATATATCAAAATTTTTGAATGCAGGGCTTGGAAATGTATGTGAATTGATACATTAAATTAAAAAGTTAGGTAGTACACTCGCGATCCAATAATTATCCGTTAATTATCCTTTAATCAATACTCTTTTAATTTGTCAAAGGCAAAAGAAGGCCGAAGCTGTTTGGTTGCTTTGTCATTGCTGGTGGTGCCATCTTGTAATTACATTCTTCCACTAATAAAATATTGGAATTAGCTGTGTTATATTTCTTTTGATTTTCCAAAAAAAATTATTAATTAAATATGTCTTTATTTATGAAAGTAGAGCTTGAAAAGTCTTAGAGAAAATATAAAATGAAAGTTTGAAACTTTTTTTTCTGCTTATTGAAAACGATTACAGAGAATCTTTATTTATACAAGGCTTTTTAATCTGTCTCTGACACTTGTCACTCAGTTACACATCATTGCAATCACTAAAATGGAGTTAAAGTGTACGGTTTTGACACCTAGCTCTACATCCTTTGAACATGTTTTTCCCTTTTCAAAACAGAGCTTAGCCGTTGGAGAAGGAAGCAGAGGAGGAAGCTTCCGATTATAGGGCTTGATGGGCTCCTGCTTGTTTGGGCTTTTTCGACTGCTTTGTCTTCTTTAATGAAACGATGAGTATATATATATTGTTGTGATCCAAAGCTTCGGTTTGTAATCTACACCAAGTTTGAATCTTAGAGAAACAAATGCATCGTAAGAGGAAGATTTTGTGAAGATGTCTGTTAGTTGGAGAGTAGCTGGGATATGTTTGACAATAATCAAGCCAAAAGCTACTTTTTCTCGGATGAAGTGGTAATCCGTTTCAAAGTGTTTGGTCCTAGGATGTAGCACTGGGTTTGCTGAAAGGTAGATTGATGAGAGGTTGTCTCCATAAAGAATAGCAAGTCCAGGTTGAGAGATGCCTATGTCATGAAGAAGATTGCTGAGCCACGTTATTTCAGATGTTGTTTCAGACAGAGCTATGTATTCATCTTCAGTCGAGCTTCTGGACATAGTAGGTTGTTTCTTTGCTGACCAGGAGATGAGATTGTTTCCTAGAAACATACAAAAACCACCAGTGGATCTCTTAGTCGTGGGACATCCAGCCCAATCACTATCACTATACACAGCAAGTGTGAAGTCAGTGTGTTTTGAAAATGAGTCACCCAAGTGTAGAGTTCCTTTTAGATATCGGAAGACTCTTTTTAAGAGATTGAAACAGACACAGTGGGGCGTGTATCTTCTGACACACGTAATTGACTGCATATTGAAGGCCAGGTCGCACTACAAGAAAACAAAGAAGTTGCCACTAACCGTTTAGTTGCAATGTAGTCGCAATTGGACTATTTAAGACTACTTTGTGATGACATGTTGGCGTCGCAACATCTTCGTCGCTAAATTTTGGCGTTGCAAATTGGTTGCTACTACCCCACTACTTTGCGACTACTATATACAGTCATATATTTGCAACTACAATTTACAACAACAAAGGTACTCGCAAATCATGTAAAGTCGTTGGAAAAAACGGTGGGTATATGGTCATTATAATTTTGCGACAATATTGGGATAATTTTCAGTGTTGACTCTGAGTTGTAATATAGTTGTAACAGTTGCAACGATTTTGAGACTTATGGAAAAGTCAGAAAGTGTAGTGGCAGATGAGTTGCAGTAATTTGTGACTAATTTGTGACTATTTTATATGTATGTTGTAGATTAGTTGCAGTGATTTGTGACTAATTTGAGACTATTTTATAAATATGTCGTGGCAAAGTAGTGGGAAACGTTTGCAACTGAATTGCAACTATACTTAGTTAATACAACATATATTGCCTTAATAGGTCCGATGTAGTTGTAAGAGTGTTGGAATTGTTTGCCACTGTTTTGCAACACCTTATATTTTTTAAGAAATTGTATTTAATATATAAAATAGTGGTTTTTAATTTTATTGTATAAATAAATTGGTTTTATAAAACAAATCATAAATTTATAATTAGTAAATATAAAATTATAAAAATTAATTTACATAATAATTATATTAATTATGTTTCAAACCATTAAAATGTACAACAAAAAAGGAAATAAAGTTAACAAAACATAGTTCCATGAACCTAAAAGATGATCCTAAAAGATAGAATTTCAAGATCGAACTTGTTCAATTTGTTGTAGGAGGTGTTGTTTGTGGGTCCATCCATGAAACTAAATCTGGATCATTTGCCCCAAGGTATGTGAGGAGCTTCTCCATCCAAATCTTGTTCTGTTGAATCTCGACATCTCGGCGTGCAATCTCGGCGTCACATCGCTCGTTCTCTGCTTCTTGTTCTTCAATCTTGCGTTGAGCTGCTTTGAGTTGGTCTTGCAATAAAATGATTGTGGATGAGCTGCTCCCCCAACTGCTATTCTCCTTTCCGTGGATACGGGAAAGACTACCAAGTCCATAGGGCCGCCCTCGCTCATCTTGAGTGGTTGATTCGATGAATATCTTGTTCATCTCATCTTGGGAGAGTTGTGACTGAGAAGTACCATCTGAGGTTATCGAAGAATCGACCTCCATCTGAGACAGCTTGACTTGTAAGTTCTGGTTGTAAGCCTCCCCGATTTGCTTTGCCTTTTCATCAACGAAAGAACCGTCTTTTCTTGTATGCGTCTTGAGGAAAACTTCTCCAATGGAGACTGGTCTACCAAGTTCAATCACCTACAATAAAGAAAGACAATATGAAATAAATAACAGAATGAAAGGAGCCAATATAAACAGAATTCCCAAGTGAATAATCAATATAAATTAAGTTTTGTATTAACCATTTCTCGCTCAATTTGCAAGTACTTTTTAGATCCAGCCACATATTTTTTTGGACCTAGTCCATCACGAAGAGATTTTCGAGAGTGGGATGCTCTTTTGCTCCTTGCCTTTGCTTCTTCAGTCCTCCATTCGGCTTCCATTACTATCCACAAATCAGGGTTGATCCATGTAGGCCACTTGTTGTCTGTCTTTACGGTGCTGACCATCCCTCTCATCCGATTTGTTCCAATAACATTAAACTCATGACGCACTAGAGGTGTGATAACAGGATCCCACGTATATTCGTGCTACCAAGATGTCAAAACATATCAAATCAGAGAGAGGAAAACGAAAAATCAGAGACCAAACCAAATGAGTATGAACAAGGCTGGAAACTAAGCAAACATTCTAACACAAACCAAATGAGAATTTCTAAACCAGACACAAACATGAGGATGAAACAAGGCTGGAAACTGATTAAATATTCTAACACAAACCAAATGAGAATTTAAACCCAAATCAGATACAAACATGAGCATGAAACAAGGCTGAAAACTGATTAAACATTCTAACACAAATCAAATGAGAGTTTCAACCTAAACGACATAAACGTCCACGCTAATCACAAAACAATTAACTCAAGTCATAATACGAAGTAAAACCAGAAACCTAAGGCAATTGAATTATACCGCGAATGCTACAAAATAACGATCTTGTTTATCCGGAAGCGTAACAGTCCAACTGTAGTAAGGACCATCAAATTTGTCTTTGAAAATCTTTGTTATCTTCCGAACTATTGTCGACCCATCATCTCGATCAAACCTACAACGATGATTTGTTCATTAGTTGTATGTTATTTTGATAAAATGAATATATCTCAAGTGAATAGCAAGACGAAGAAAGGATTACCAATGACCGATGACAAAAAAAAAAAGTATTACCAATGACCCTCTTCGATGTTCGGATGTAATTTTGTGAGTTTCTCCTCTTGGCCAGGCATAGCGAGCAACTAATCCAACGACATTTGATGTTGTTGTTCATGATTCTGCGGAGGGTGATTCGGCGGTGGAGCAGGTTGATTGGGGACTTGGAACGGTCAATGCTGCGGCGGTGGAGCAGGTTGATTAGGGACTTGGAGCGGTTGCGGAGGTTGATTTGGGACATGCAGCGGTTGTGGAGGTTGGGTTTCAGGTATCGAATGTTGGGTGAAAGTGTATTGTGCCGGAATAGGGATTAGGGTAATGGAGTTGAGAGAATGGGAGACTGACGGTGTGGATGATGTCGATGATTCTCTATTAGCCGATTGTCTAACATGTCCTCCGACTCGACCTCTCTGCGATCTTCCAGGTGGTGCCATTGAAACAGATCTAGAGGTGTATACGGTGAAAGAGAAGATGGGCTTGTAGAAGAAAAGGAAAATTCTAGAGGTGTATTTATTTATCCTTAATTTTTTGTCTGGAAAAGAAAATATGTTGCTAATTAGTCGGAAAACACATACGAAATTGCGACTCCGAAAAATAAGCGGGTAAAACAAAATATTTTATAAGTATTTGGTGCAAAATGGGGTGAAAATTGAAAAAAAAAATCCCTAAATTGTCAACTAAATTGTGACTACAAATTATAACTGCGTAAATCAAAATTTTTAAATATTCTCAAATTTAAGGGCACCCAAATTTATGAATTTTGACGCGGTAAAATAATTTTTTTAAAATATAATCTCAAAATAAAAGAGCAACTTAATTGCGACTACGTGTTTTTAAGTGACTTTTTAGTCATTTTCTAGTTGCAATTTGGTACCATGGAATACTCTGTACCCTATACCCTAAACCCTAAATCAACTTTTTTAAACAAATACTCTCAATTTAGAATATTTGTGCTAAAGGAAGTATATTTCTTTATACACATACCCGGGGATTCATACACATATCCGAAGGTAAATTGTAAGGAGTCAGGATCACAGGCCATAACAAATGCTTTTTAGACATACCAAATGGATTGAATCCATCAGTATATAAGCCAAGATAAACGTTCCGTGTTTCATCCCCAAATTGTCGATGTAGCTTTTTAAAATATTTCCACTCAGCTGCATCATATGGATGACACATCTCTCCCTCCTCAGATTCATGCTCAGCATGCCATCTCATTGCCGAGGCAGTTTTATCACTCTAATACATTCTCTTCAGTCTGTCAGTAATAGGTAAATACCACATACGACTGAATGGTATTTTCGTACGTCCCTCGCTAGGCTTATATCTTGGCGCCCCGCAAAATTTACAGTGATCTCATTTTTCATCTTCTTTCCAGAAGATCATACAATTTTCAATGCATACATCAATTGTATGAAATGGAAGGCCTAGATTTCGCATCAATTTCTCTAACTCGTAGTATGAACCTGTTGCTTGATTTCCTTCTGGAAAATACTCCGTAAACAATTTAGCCCAAAGGTCCACACACATTTCAGACATTTTACATCCCGTCTTAATGTTCATCATCCGAGAAGCTAAAGACAACTGCGAGTGACCTTCGCGACAACCATCATACAGAGGATTATTCGCAGCTTCTAGCATATCGTACAACTTTTTGGCTTCATGGTTGGGTCCGGAAGCATTATGAAAACCATGGTTATCTTGATAGATATTACCAGGAGCCATGGTTTCACAAAATACATCATTCACCATATCTACATATCTATCTCCTTCTACAAAGACTTCTTCTTGATTTCTAATTGTCTGATTTGTATTACCATGACTCGTTCCTAAATCAACATTTAGTTGTTCTCCATGCTTGTACCAAATATAATAACCTGGCATAAATCTTCTACTAAACAGATGGTCGGATATTTTACGTCCTATACGAATTTTTTCGTTTTTACAACTCACACAAGGACAATAAAATTTACCTCTATTATCTAGTGCGAATTGTTGATTACTCGCAAAAGTCATGAATCCCTCAACCCCCGCCATAAACTCCGCCAAGAAATTGTTTGTTTGATCATCGATTCGGTTGTACATCCATCCTCTTGAACTCCAATAATTGTAATTAGCATCCATTTTTCTCTCTCTAAAATCCTTAGAATTTTTTTGCTAATAATGAGGTGGTGCTTCAAATGAAAGAATCGGTTGAGTGTTGATATAGAAAACGTTTCCAACTAGATTACGACTTCTTTGCGACTACAAATATTGTATCAACGAAAATTAGGTACGTCTAATTGCGGGGAGGAAAACGTGTCCTACCAACCAAATATAGTAACTACTTACCCACTTTTCTCATTACTTTAGCAGTTGCAACAATGTCGCTTAAAAAAGGGGACTATTTTGCAACTAGCGTTTGTGACTATTTGAGGAGTCGCAAATTCGTCATTATTTTTTGACCGATTTGCAACTCGCAAAAGTTGTCTTAATACCGTCACTTATTTGTAGCAAATATGCAACTAAATTCTCATTATTTGTGTCCGTCGTTAATTATCAACTAATTTGCGACTTCATTTTTTTTTGTCCCAAAGTAGTCGCAAAATAGTTGTATTTGGGTTGCAAAATTTTGCAAAGACTCATGTAATCACATTTTGTAGTGGCAAAATCCTTGTTTTCTTGTAGTGTCGTGTCATAGTGAGGTATTGAAGCTTACCTGCTAGGCTTCTGAAATATTTAGGGTCCGAGAACACAACATCTTGATCTAGAAGCTTGTTAAGTTGCAGTGGCAGTGGAGTTGGCATAGAAGTGCAATCAGTCATGCCTGCAACAGCCAACAGATCTTCTGCGTACCTTTGTTTAGACAGAAAGAGACCTCCTTCATGATTGTAGCTTGGATTCCTAAGAAGTAGTGAAGCTTTCCGATATCTTTTAACCGGAAATGTTCTTTTAAGGCAGTAAGGAGATGTTCTATCAGAGATGGATTACTCTATGTGAGTACCATATCATCAACATAGAGTATAAGTATGATGATATCAGACTTGTTAATGTAGACAAAGAGAGATGTATCCCTTTTACTACAAGTGAACCCATACTCTAGTAGATAATTGCTAAATTTTTCAAACCAAACTCTTGGGAATTGTTTTAATCCATAGATGGCTTTGTGGAGTTTGCAGACATGATTAGGTTTGTATTTGTTCACAAAACCAGTTGGCTGTTTCATGTAGACTGTCTCTTGCAGTTCTCCATGAAGGAACGCATTCTTCACATCAATTTATTTAATGTCCCAATCCATGACTGTTACCGTATGAAGAATTAGCCTCACTATTGCAGTCCTTACAACAGGGCTATATGTTTCAAGATAGTCGATTCTTTCTTCTTGATTGAAGCCTTTGGCTACTAGTCTTGCTCTGAGTCTATCCAACGTACCATCAGCATGGAGTTTGGTTCTGAAAACCCATATGCAACCTAAAACATGCATGTCTGGCACATAAGGTACCAATGACCAGGTATTTGTTTCATCAAAATTGTCTATTTCTTCTCCCATTGCGTCTGTCCATCCTGGATCTTTAAGAGCTGCAACAATGGTTTTAGGTTCAGGATAAGCAACCTTGTGAGTTAAGAGAACATACCATTTTTTGGTTTTGAAATGCCATCTTTAGACCTTGTGATCATAGGATGTTGAGAAGTTGTAGAAGTAGTCATATCCGGATGTGCATCTGTAACATCTGTCCTACCAACAACATGAGACAAGTTATCGCCTATAGAACCAGGGTCAAAGCCTAGCATATGCTCAGAACTCTCTCTTTTGTTGGTAGTAGACATTCTATTGGTTGCAGAGACAGAGGTAGAAGAAGATGCAACAACTGATAGTGGAGGGAAATCAGATTCAGTGAAGATAGAATGACTGTTGTCATCAGTGTATCTTGAGGGTATTGGGAGTAGAGTTCACACTGGAGTGGAGAGACCTAATTCAACCAAGTGCCTGTGTTTTCTTTCTGCAAGACCATTCTGTTGTGGAGTATGAGAACATGAGAGGTGTTGTTGAATGCCACTTTGTTGAAGTTGTAGCAAAAAATTTTGACTAACAAACTCACCACCTCCATTACACTAAAAAGTACCAATCTTAGTTCGAAACTGGTTTTCAACATGCTTCCGGAAGATTAAAAATATTGAATAGAAATCTGACTTGAGTTTTAAAGGAAACAACCAGCAGAATCTGGACCAATGGTCGATAAAAATTACACAGTATCTAAACCTTTGGCTAGAGATAACTGGAGCTGGACCCCAGAGGTCACAATGCACTCTTTCAAGAGGTTTAGAGGATGAAAACATAGAAGAAGAGAAAGGTAATCTATTGCTTTTCCCAAGCTTACACGATTCACACATGCCCTTTGGTACTCTTGCTTATTGAGATAGCTTTAGTAGCAGCTAGTTGTAGAAGAACTTGAGAATTGGGCTGTCATAATCTTATGTGCCAAACATCCTCAGAGGCTGATATTTGGTGAGACGAGTAGAACACCTTAATAGCTGGATCGTCCAATAGATATAAACCATCATGGTTTCTTTCCAAAGTCAAGACTTTCTTTGTTGCCTTGTCCTTAACAATATATAACCCCATCAGAATCAAATTCAAAAGCACAAAGATAGTCTTTGGTGAGTTTTGAGACAGATAATAGAGATTTAGCAATGTCTGGGAAAACCAAAAAATCTTTAAGAAGGAGATTACCTGAGGTATATGGTAGAAGAGCTGAGCCTGTGTGTGTGATTAGCAAGAAGTCCCTTCTCCCACCATTACTGATTATGTTCCATGATATGGCTGTGACTGTTGCAGATGATGGTGAGAGCTAGTGATATGAGATGTAGCTCCGGTGTCTGGATACCATTCTTTTCCGGAGTGTTCAATTACTTCAGTGATCCTTATTGCAGCTAGAGCAGAGGGCACATGGTCAGCTTGGTAGCTGTTGTTAAACTTGTCCCAGCAATTGAGAGCCGGATGGCCAAACTTTCCACAGATTTGACAGGTTGGTCTTGAGTCATCACTACCATGGGAAGAGGAGCTTGACGAGGATGAGTTTTGTTGATGAAATCCATGGCCCCTGGTGGAGTAGGTGCCACGACCACGATTTCCTCTATAGTAGGATGACCCCCTGTTGTAAGTCATCTTCCTCTGTTGTCTTAACCTTGTTGGTAAGACTGAGAGACAGAGAAGGCCAAATGGGGAGTGACAGTAGAAGAGTTATTGTATCCAGAGAGTCTATCGTCATATCCAATCAGTCTAGAGAAAACACTTTCATATGTAGGTCCAAGAAAATAATCCATAGAGCTCTCAAGAACAGTGAAAAATAGGTTCAGAATCTCTTCCTAAACCATGAATATCAGCAAAGATCCTAGCTTTTTCACTAACAGGATGACCTATGGAAGTAAGTTGATGACATATAGTTTTTACTTCTTTAAGGTATTCTGCCATAGACTTATTTTGTTTTGACATGGTTTGGAGACGCCTTTGAAGGTCAAAAAGCCTGGAAGAAGAGACACGGTTGAAGTGAGTGTCAAGAGATGTCCAAAATTCATGAGCAAATGCATAACCGACAACAAGACTGGGTACATCTTCAGAGAGAGAGAGATCCTAAAAGCCACGCCTTGACAACTTGGTCAGATCGAAACCAAGCTTGAAAATCAGGATTTGGAGCTTCTGTTGTTGAGCCATCAGGGCGAGGAACAGGAATGACTGAGGCTGGAGATTTGATTGCGCCATTAACGAAGCCAAGAAGCGCCTGGCTTGAAAGAAAAGACTCAAACTGTGTCTTCCAAATGATGTAGTTTTTTTAGGTGAGTTTTACCGTAACACAGTTAAAAATGCTTAGAGAGGGATAGGAATAGAGTTCCATTCATGTGTCCATGGCTCTGATACCATGAAAGTATAGCTTGAAAACTCTTAGACAAAAATATAAAATGAAAATTTGAAGTTTTATTTCTGGTTATTGAGTTTGAAGCTTTATTTCTGGTTATTGAAAATAATTACAGAGGATCTTTATTTATACAAGGCTTTTTAAGCTAGGTCTCTGACACTTGTCACTCAGTTACACATCATTGCAATCATTGGAATGGAGCCAAAGTGTAGGGCTTTGACAGCTAGCTCTGCATCCTTTGAACATGTTTTTCCCTTTTCAAAACAGAGCTTAGCCGTTAGAGAAGGAAGCAGAGGAGGAAGCTTCTGATTGTTGGGCTTGATGGGCTCCTGCTTGTTTGGACTTTCGACCACTTTGTCTTCTTTAATGAAACGCTAAGTATTGTTGTGATCCGATTGTAATGGAGGTTTTGTCACACTTAGCTTGTTTCCGTTGACAATTTATTCGTAGCAAATGATTGATGGTCAGGTACAACTTAAGCATTGATTATCAAACCATTACGTGGGATTTTTCATTTAAACTTGTTGGGTTTGTCTTTCCAATTTTGCCCATCTTGACCTATTCCATTAAACATACTATATGATTTATGAATGGATTGCACAAAAGAGGAGATACATAAAACTTCTATAAATTAATAATGTTGAAATTTTAAAAAATTTATTAATTATAGAAAGATTTTTCTAGTCCATATTTTTGTGAAAAATATTTTATTTAAAATCAGAATTTTACTTTAAAATTCATACAAATTCTTCTAAAACTTTTCTTTATTTAAAATTCCTTATACTTTATTGTTTACATATTTATCTTACTCTACATTATGTTAATAATTTCGGTTATCGTAATAGAATGAATGTCAATAGCCTACTTGACTATCCGGATGAAAATGATACATACTCTAAAGTTTAGAGTTTAGAATAAATTACAGTTACAATTCTTAATATTGATGATAAAGTTGAAGACGAGAAAACAATACCCAAAGTAGTTACGAGTAAAAATATTTATCGCATCTAAAACTCTTACAATTTTTGGATGCAAATTGAGATTACAACATTTGATTTTTAATGCAACAAGGAAAATTAGAGATTAGTTCCAACGAGATTCCAATTTTGAAAAAGAAACAAACAACACGAGAATCATATTTTTACTAAATTGTCTTATAATATATGGATAAAAATTATAATTATTAATTAATACTATTATTGAGACCATATTTTACAGAGAAATTTCAAAAAAATTATTTTCTTATTATCTTATTGAATTTCGTTAATTTTTACATTGGTCCGACTCGTAACCGGGAAAGTTTATTAATTTATGATGATTACTAATTTATAGAAGTTTCACTGTAATGGGAAAAGTATCATGCCATTCATTTTTGTGGGCTTAAAAAAATAATGCTTTGTGTGAAATTATGAATTTCCAACTAAAATTTAATTTCTAACTGAAATTTAATTACATTAATATATAAAATTTAATATCCTTTATATACTAGTGTTAAAATCTATCCACTCTGTTATTCTATCATTTCGAACGGAAATGTTTTTCATACCCAAGAAAGTTTCTCTGATTTGACTCCAACGACACATGACATGAAGACATGTACATTATCCAATAGAATGACATTTAAAAATTTTAGGAACTTATTTTGATGAGGTAGAAGAAACATAAAAATTCATAGAAAAAAGTTTGTGACACCTCTATATAAGAGACTTTCAAGTTTATTATATAAAATAAGAAAATGAAATGCATTGCTGACAAAAAAAAAATCACATAATGACTTATATATAGCTAATTGTACCTCCAATCTGATAGTTTATCTGCCACTGAATATCCCACCTCTCAAGGCTTGATTAAGTTTGATCATTGTCCTGTAGATTAAGAGGAACAAACAGTGAAAGTTTACAATGTTGTATTTCGTTCTTAAATTTTGTTCAAATTCATAAATTAAATAGTATAAAATTCATAAGAGTCGTCATAAGTTCATAACTAAAATCTAAAATTTAATTTTACCGTTTCTCTTATGGTTCCAAAAATTTCTGAAGTGAGGATCAGCATGTAGGCCAAGGGTTTCATATATTGGATCATATATTTTATATGGTGACCTGAAATAAAAAGTAACACAGATTGGTTTCTTAAGAATCTATTTTCCTTAAATCACGATGCTTAGTTAATCATTTTAAATTAGAAGTATATATATATTATTTTTTTCAAAAGAAAATTGTTAACAATAATCATCAATGTTAATTTATGCATAGCATGATATATATTATTCACGTAATTGCACGTTAAATCAACAGTCTCTCTTGTTAGTTATGTCACTATAACATATTGATTAAATCACCATCTAAGAATGAATTACCTTTTCTCATTAAGATTTCTCGAAGAATGAGGATTAGTAGTTAAACCGAAGATTTTGTAGTTTGGATCGAATATATTATTATTTGATGGCCTGAAAAAAAAAATGATCATAAGAAATATGTTTCCATTAATAATGAGTGACTAATAAATCTCCTTATATTGAGAGTACCACGCATATAAAAAACATATAAAATAGCATATGAAAAAAATAGATGAAAAATATGTAAACAACAAATGAAAAATAGAAGAAAAAACCTATTTTGAGGAAGATTGGCTGCAATTGATTCTTCTTCTTCCGGCAAGATGATCCTCTGTATTATTTACACATATTAATTTTCTTGAATTTATTAATGTTTTTTTTTATTTCTAGAAAAATGTGCATTTTGACAAAATTTAATTACCCTTCGTTGAACAGAAGATGATTCTCCGAGTTCAAACTGACTTTGGTTACTTCGTCGTCAACGTCTGCTCTGTAACATATATGTTATAAATAAAGAAAGTTTTTAATGCATACATAGTAACTCATAAGATATAATATAGATGCAAAATAATAAATTATATACATTTATGTTGTTCTTGTTTATTGGTGTGTCAATAATGGCGAGATAATGAGTTGAAGATATTGTTCATTGATTTGACCTCCAAATTCCTATTTGAAGTTCATTATCCATTAATGTTTAGTTATTATCTTGCAACATTAATAGTAAAATAAATTGACACAAAAATAATTAATGGTTCTATTCATTGGTCATTGCATAAAACCGGTTTGTAGCTGCATAGGTTTGGATGAGTTTACGAATGGACGTATATGCATCTGAGTTTTAAAGCAAGGGAATCTAAAACTCGACGATGGTTGATCAAACAACCCTTGCATGCCACGATAATGCCTATAAAATGAGAACCAAAGGTAATATGTTTGGTTTTAAAATTCAGTGATAATTATTTTGGAGCACAAAAACTTGTTTTATCTTTTGTGCTAAATCAATTAGGTCTAGATTCGATACCTTGTAGAATTTGAGGACATTTGAGGTTCGGGTATGGAAAAGATGCTACATTGTGGATTAGTGCTCGAGCTAGGGTTCATATAAGATAGACTTTGTAGAGGATATGTCATGTGAGAACACAATAAACTTAGCAAAAGAATACATAATAGTGTTTTACACAATTTTTTTTTTAATAAAACATATATATTGATTCGTAGAAGAATAAATGTCATATTGGAAATTTATTATGACTATAAACTTGATTTCTAATTGTTTTATTTTGTATTAGAAACCAACTGGAGAACAAAATAAGACAAAAAAGTGATCTTACCTGGTAGAAGATTTAACCATCATTTTGGGTAAAATTTCTTCTTGCCTGTCAACTAAAACCGGTGGTGGCAGTTGCTGATGGTATATGTTAAAAGTTGAAGCAAATGGAACATTTTGGTATGAAGCACTTACTATATAATTTTGTGTCCTGTTTTAAAAATGTTATAAGTATACAAAATGTTGCATTGCGTACCAATACCAATCTGGGTGGGAAATATTGGGCACTATATGAGTAGAGTTGTCTGAATTGTCAACCATATTGTGATTACAATTATTATAGCTTTGGTATTTCTTGTTTAGAAAAGGTTCACTGAATGATTTAGTTAAATAAAAAATAAGAAGTAAAAATGGTTATTGGATTAACATGATTTCTAAACAAAAAAAAATAACATACCCAAATGTAGAGAAAGGATCGTAAAGACGATGTTGATGTTGTTGCTGCATTTGAATCTAAATATTTGTTTTAAACATATAAGATTTAATAGATATACAATATATATATATATATATATATATATATATATATATATATATATCTTAGTTTAGAGATAGTGTAACTGAAAATTTAGAATGATAAATAAAATTAAAGTAAAAAGAATATTATATATAATATTCTATTGTATCATTGTAGGAATATTCCGTTCTTGAAATGAATTCACAAAGGTTTGATTGTATAGATGTTGCTCACTTGATGGTACATTGATTGAGTTTCTTTGTAAGCAAGGCTCGTGAAAATTATTTACATGTTGTTGTTGCTGCTGTTGGGCACTATATTTATAAACTATAATAAATATTATTTTTTAAATGCAGGTAACATACTATTTCATGTGGATTTTGTTGTGGAGCTAATGTCATTGGCTGGTTGGCATCATTTATTGTTGGGATAGATTAATTCAGCAGACTCGTTGTGGGTTTGCTCAGTTCCTAAAACTGATGGGGGTAGTTGCTGGTCGTCTATGTTAAAAGATGGGACATTTTGGTATGAAGCACTTGATAAATCATTTTGTGTCTTGTTTTCATATGAAATTAATATCTTTTTTAATAATTCTTACGTCAATGTTATATAAAAAAAAAATGTAAGTTAGTAATACCAATTTGGGATGTGAATGTTGGGCATTATTTCAGTAAATTTATCTGAATTCGCAACCATGTTGTGATTCCTATTATAAGAACTCTCGCGTTGATGGTTTAACAAAGGTTCCCTAAATCATTTAATAGAAGATGATAAGTAAATATAGATATTGGAAGTAAATACAGTTATTGGATTAACATCTTTAGGAAAACAAAAAATTACATACCTAATTGAAGATATAGGATCGCAAAGAAGATGTTGTTGTTGATGCTGCATTTGAATCTAGATATTTGTTTTAAAATATATAAGATTTAAAGTCCATATATATATATGTGTGGTAAGTCAAAATTTTAGAAATTAACAAAAAAAGATAAAGAAAACGAACTGTTATATTGTACCATTGTAGAAATATTTGGTTCTTGAAATGAATTCGACAAGGTTTGATTGAATAAACATTACCCATTTGATGGTACATTGAGTACGTTTCTGTGAAAGCAAGGCTCATGAGAATTGCTTATTTGTTGTTGATGTTGTGGTTGAGATAAAAATGAAAAAATAAATTTTAATATACATAATATAATTAATTTAAAAAAATTCTAGAAACCATAATAAATATTTTCTTAAACAAGATGCAAATAACATACTATTTCATATGGATTGTGTGGTGGTGCTAATGTCATTGAGTGGTTACCATCGACTATTGAAGGAGTATATAATAATAATTCAGCAAAATCGTCGATGTTATGCTCAGTTTCTATCATTAAGTGTTGTAGAATCTCCTTTAAATTGAAAAATAAAACCAACATTTTATTATCAAAGATCACAATAGAATAGTTATATAGAAAATTTTGAAGTGAGCAAAATAAAAAAGTGTACCGTTAATGATGCATATGAATTCGGTGATTCGGAGAAGTCTAAAGGACTAAATTGTAATGTTTAATCGTCAAACAAATCGTCATGAGAAGTCATATATATATATGCTGTTCTCTTGGCTAAAAGATCGATACATGAGAGATATTTGCAAATTCAGTAAATATGTCTTAGCTTTGATTAAATTGGTGTATGTACAACAATTTTTTCCATAAGAGTATTAAAAATATGAAATCATTTTGGTTTATAATCGTGCTACTTAGACATATATATATATATATATATATATATATATATATATATATATATATATATATATATATATATATGAGTTGTGGAGAGAAGATCAAGCCAAAACATCTTCAAGGTGCGTAAATTTAAATCACCAAGTAATATTATTTTTATATTAACTCTCTTCTTGTTCGAAGAATTCCACGATATCTAGTTGGTATAATATGATCAAACTTTTTTTTCTTGCAAGATATGTTTGTATCACTAGATAATTAATATAGGTTCACTTAATAAAAATGATAAAAGTATATATTTTATATTTATATGAGATATAATATATACATATTTATATGTGTTTATGCATTTGAAGAAGTATCGGCGATCTAAAAAAATAGACACAACAAAATTAATATAAGAACGAAAAAATTTCTAGTGTAAAGAAAAATTTAAGTAAACAGAGAAAAGTATTTTACAATTATCATCAAATAACGTTTCAGAATGAATCATGATCAGTATAAATATATGTACGAGTAGATGCGCGCACAGACATACATATATATGAATTTGAAATAAATAAATTCCTCAAAATGACATTTATGATCATTTTATACCAAAAAAAATCACAAAGATATATGGAACATTACTAGAATATAAATTATTGACGCAAAAAATTATCGTCAAAATTAAATTAACAATTTAATATTCAGAAAAACTTTTAAAAATATGAAAAGAAGATCAAAACTTTATGTGAAGAAATCCGTTGAAAATGAACAAGAAAAAATCAATGTTAAAAATAGATGAAAATTTATGACGTACTACACCAACACCCATGTATACGCACGGGTTATTCCTACACAAACTAATTTGTTGTATTGATTCATTCGTAAACTTTGAAACCATTAAACTATGTTTTCACACAAATGTTTTGTAACATTTATATCAAAATTGAGTTTATGTTATCAGTTAAAAGTGTAGAAATTAACAATAAATATCATTCTTTGTTTTTATTGTTACTTTGATAACATTAGAGACCAATATTAAAAATAAATTTATTTATTTCAATTTTGGACTTTAAACTATAATATTTTGGCTAATATAGTGAAAACAGAGTTGTCCATTTAGTAGAAATTGGAATCTATCTTTTGAACTTAGGACATATCTCTCTCCATCAAATATTTATATTGATGTTTATGCAACATCGTTGATATTAGCGGTTTTTTAGTTTTTAAAGCTCTTATTTTTTATTGTTACTTACGCGATCAATTTACAGAAATGAGTTTGTTTAGTACTTTTAGATGTTTTTAACAATCGTTAAATCTTTTAGTTGTGTTGATTGGACAAAAAATTTCAACAAGATTAAAAAATATACAGTTTCGACACTAACTTATTATGTGTTGGGTTTGAAACTTTTGCATTGAGTGTATTGCATATTGATCAATAAGTGATTTTAATGTTCAAAAGAAACGTCAATAATTTATCCGAAAGAAAAGTACTTCATGTATTTACTATGTCAAAAGCTATGTTGCGGTCTCCTGATGATGTCGAGAAAGAGAAAGCGGAAGCGAGAACATCCTCTATTGATTAACCTACCAAATTGTTCCATATATTGAAAAGAAGCTAGCTACCTCGAGTAGAGGTAGAGTCTTGCTCTCTATGCGGACAAGCCCACCGTAGACACTATGCCAATCATTTTCGCCTAACCCCTTACACCATCTCGAAGTTCGCATGAGAAGTTATCTCCAATATTTTTTAGAAATGGCATCTTGATTGAGTATCTTCCAGATCGCCAAAAAAGTCTACAAATATAGACATGCCTTTAAACGCAATAATGGATATCAATCATACGTAATTGACAGCTTAAATTTTTTACTATGATGCATTTAGAAACCTGTAAAATAAAAACACTGGAAAAAAGAACAACAGAACTCAGAATAATCTTATAGAAATAAATACAAGAAGATTATATGAGTAACATGCAAGTGACTCTTGACATGTGCAAGAATCAATTCCAGATCAGCAAAACCAATTCCGGTGTCGTTTCAGTAACTAAAATCATACATAATTACAATAATTCAAAGTAGAGAGTGAGCTCGAGAGAGAGAAAGAACCATGATCTCTTGAATATATCCCAATCCTTCAGCTATGAAATCCAATCCTTGATCCAATCACAAATTTAGACTCTTGTTTTAGAAAATCGTTCAGTAGAGATCAAATGATTTAAAAACAAAACACACACACGGTAAAGAGTTTCTGATTGAGATTTCATTTTATTTCCTGCACTTTCTGTCTAGATCTCTCAACTGGTAAATAGATCCACAAAACTATCTCTGAGATTGTACAAAGTTCTTATAAAGATGGACTCTTTTATTCACACTATAGAGCTTCATAATACAAATCTTTTTACAGACAAAGACACATACTCCTACCGAATAAAACTTCTATGGATCAAGTATGAATTCTCTAAGCGAACACATACGTACCTTGTTTCATTTGTTCTCTTACGGAAGTTGCAGAGTATAGTTGTGAGTCCTAGCTCCTGGTGTGCCTCGTACTTGTGGCAACCTTAAAAACCTGCAACAATAGAAAATTCTATCAGCTTTGAATTACAGAATTTATCAAGAAAAACGAATTTAGAAAAGCACCATAGTAACCTCCATCAACCTCAAGCATATCGATCTGCCACAGCAAGAGACACACAAAAATAGATTCTTAAAAATTGTCTCTTTTTCAGATGTGATTTTGTGTTTGTTGAATATGAATCGAAGAAATATAAAAATCAATTTGGATAAAAGGAGAGAGATTCTTAACTGGATCTATTCATTAGCTCCTCTACTCACTGGCGGTGAAACTAAATCAAATCGAATGAAACCAAAACACAGAGGCGACTTCAGATTCATCTTAATTTTCAGAGTAAGGATCGAAATTCAACTAATGTGAGAGAATATGGCTTCAAGTGTTACCGTTGGATCACGGACGAAACAGAGCAAGAGAATAGGCGAGTCGATTTCCAGAGATTGGAATTTATTTTAAAAGCCAAGGTTTTCTTCACGAAAGCTCATAACTTTAACGCCAATAGTCAGACGATTCAAACCTTAACGCAAAAGAAGAAGATGAGCCAACATTCTAGTTTGAATTTCTTCAAAAATATTAATCAGATAAAATAAAAGAGGAAGATGAGCCAATATGATTTTACACAGAAATCCATAAGAGAATAAACGAGAAGAAGAAGAAGTTTTAGTCCTAAGTTGTATATACCTTCGACGGTAGTGGTGTCCTGAGCGTTGGAGACGAGTCTTCCATGAATATAGATCTGCGATTAATCCCCTACCCTGACTCGTCAACTGAGTCACCAAACTCGGCGAAGACTTCAAACCTCTATATTCCAGAAATCTGACAGGAGAAATCCGGCATCCAGATGAAGCAGATGAAATCGAAGCGGCAATCGGAAAAGCAAACACGCGGGTTACGGTGATATAATCAAGCAAAGACGCCATTGAAGCAGCCAACGATTTTTAGTGTTAGTGAGACGTTTATCATTATAACTGTTAAGGTTGATGAGTTAAAATAAGATGATCTCGAGTTATAGTTAGATTTCTCAGATCGGAAAAGTATAAAGGATGGAGAAGATGAGAAGTAACCCGTAGACATAGATCATAACTTTTGCACTTCGCTGTAACGTCGCGAGATTAAACCCTCCAAAGGGAAGATGAAGAGAAAATCAGAGATGATCGAGATCTACCTCTTAAAATGGGTTGGACACGTGTCACTTTTTCCACAGATCACATGATGGAAAGTGCTAGTCCTCTTTTATATATTAGATGAAATATATATATATATATTGAAAAACTTAAAAGTTTATATTCAAAGAAAAGCAACCAAAGTATAAATCGGAAAAAGATAAATCTTTGTTTGCATGAATCAGTGGAATTGAAGAAATATTTTTCACAAGTTGATGAGATAACTGAAAACCCCTAAAAAAAAAAAAAACGTCAATATTTTTATACAAAAAAATTTATGGCAAGTAAAATCTTGAAAAACTTTTTCTCTCTCGACTAAACCCTAGCCGCCGAGACTTTTAGATCTCAGATACAAAGCTTGGACCGGCGTGCGGTGGTTCCGTCAGCGTCGACGCCGGTCCCTTGGTTAGTTTATGTTTTGTCTTTCTTCTATTTTGGCTCTGTTTTGATGGTAAGAGATTGGTGGTGGGTTCTGGCCAGCTTTGGAGTGTACGGATATCGCCAAGGTTAAGATCTCCGTGGTTTTGTGGTGCCGGTTCTATGAGCAACGGAGCAGCGAGCCTGCTATCACCACAGATTTGGACTGGTGGTTCTTATATCCTTGTCACTGCCCCCGTTTATCTTCAAGGTCATATCTATTTGCTTTTCTCTCCTTGGATCGTGATCTTTTCAGGTTCAGATCTGCCGTCTGTGTAGTTTTGGAGCTGTTTCGGTGTATTTTCTTTGTGGGTTTCAGTTTTCCGGTGATTTATATGGGATTATGGCTTTGGTGATGGTGTTTCAGTATGTTAGAAGGCGTTTCCGGGACCGGTTCAGGTGAGTTTTCATGTTAAGATCAGAAAGTTAGGTTATGGTGGATCAGTTGGCGTCGGGTTTGTCTATCGGTGCGGCTTCTCCACTTTTGCACGCGCCTCCACTTAGCTTTCTTCAGTTCTTGATCTTCCTGTGCTCACTTTTGATCCGGGGCACCTTGGTCTCTTTCTTTGGCGAAGTGTTTCTGCTTGAAGCTTTTGTTGTTTACGTTCTTTGAAGAAGGGAGCGGTTTTTAGACTCAATTGGGACTATTTGGGTTGATAATGCATCTTCAAAGTCCGTTGCAATATTGGTTTTGGTGGTGCTTCTTCCTGTTTGATCCCTTAGTTTTGGTCCCTTCTAAGCTGCTCATGCTCTGATTTCTGGATGGGCGATAACTTTTCTCAGTTCCGGTGATGTTGTCGTTTGGGCTTGAGGTATGTCGGACTTGCTTCTTTTGGCTAGTGAATCTTATAGTCCGATTTGGTCTTTATCTATCTTCCATACCCTTTTCCTCAGGTTTTCGTCGGGTGAAGTCCTCGGCTGAGCTTTTTATCTACCTATTTCTTAGTTGTCAAAGCGGTGATACTCTGGCCTTTGTTTGTTTTTTGTTTAAGTTCATGTTTCCCTCGTGTGGGCTTCGTCTCCGGGGAATTCGTATTTGTCCGCCGATTTAGTTTCTGGGTCCGTCGTAACTTTGTATTCCACTATGTGTTTTATTTTGTTTAATAAAATATTACAGATGACAACAACAACAAAAAAAACTGAAAATCCCTAAAAATGTTTCGTTTAATTACAGAAAAATTATGGAAATTTTTACTTAAAATTGATTCACATCAAAGCTGGTACACAAAGAAAATGAAATCAAAAACCCAATATAAAGAATAAAATAAGGAAAACACTTACTGGAATGGAATTGAGAGAAAGTGAAAGGTAGAACTAGAAGAGGTAGATATGGTTATATATAGGCCTGTCAATTTGGGATTAAATCTGCGGGCCCCGCTCCGCCCGCCCCACCGCGGGGCGGTTGCGGGTCAATAAATGTTAGCCGTTTATAAAGCAGATCTTGTGGGACGGGGCTTTATAGTCGCGGGTTTTTGCGGGTAAACCCCGCGGGATTTGCGAGTTACCCGCATATTCAAATATGTTACTAATTTTTCGTGTTTTTATGTCCAATTGTACAAATGGGTCAAGGCCCACGAGACTTTTAAGTTTTTTACCTAATTATGAGAGCACTTGACATATATTATTAATAATTATTATAATATGTTGAGACACTCTTTTTGAATCAGAAATTTTTGAGATTTAATACTAAGCTTTCACTTTAACATTGTCGACTATTTCTTCTCTCATCCAGTGGCGTTCTTTTTTTTTTTACTTTTCAAAGATTTCTAATGGAATCACAAGAGATTGAATCTGAGAGGCTAAAGCGAGTTAATAAACAAAGGAATTCGACTGCTGCTAGCGAAGGATCAAACTTACCACATGAGGATCTAAATGAAAGTTCGGCAACGAAGAAACAGAGGACAAAGAATTCACATGCGTGGGAAAATTTCTCAGTCATCACGAAACTGAATAGCGAAGGTGTATCTGAACTAAGAGCTAAGTGTAATCATTGCACAAAGGATTATGCATATGACCCACACAGGCAAGGTACTTCTTCCTATAACCGACACTCGTTAGTTTGCAACAAAACACCTAGATATGGTGATGTTGGTGCTATGATTTTTAGTGCGGAGGGAAAACTACAATCTAAAAAGATTGATCAAACTGTTTTCCGTGACATGGTAGCAAAGTGTATAATCGAGCATGATCTTCCCTTCTCTTATGTTGAATACACTAGAGTTAGGCTGGTCTGGAAATATTTGAATGCTGACGTGAAATTCATAAGTAGAAATACAGCTGTTGCAGATGTTTACAAATTTTATGAGCAGGAGAAAACAAAGTTGAAGGTAGAATTGTCTGAAATTCCTGGTAGAATCTCCTTCACATCTGATCTTTGGTCTGCCATAACTATTGAGGGTTATATTTTCTTGACAGCACATTACATAGATAAGAATTGGAAGTTGAAGAATAAGATTTTGTCGTTTTGTGCTATGCCTCCTCCACATACTGGAATAGATTTAGCAATGAAGATTGTTGAGGTGTGGAAAGAGTGGGGGATAGAGAAAAAGTGTTCTCTCTTACCCTAGATAATGCAACGAACAATGATAGCATGCAAAGCATCTTGAAGAAGCAGCTGGTTATACAAAATGATTTGTTATGTGGTGGGGAGTTCTTCCATGTAAGATGTTCTGCACACTTTCTCAATCTTATTGTTCAGGGGGGGCTGAAAGTTATCCGTAATTCTTTGTATAAAATTAGGGAAAGTATTAAATTCGTTCAAGCTTCAGAGGGTCGTGGCACATTGTTCGCAAGTTGTGTCGAATCTGTTGGTATTCATCTTAGAGCTAGTTTGGCAATGGATGTCTCAACTCGTTGGAATTCAACATTTAAAATGCTTGATAGAGCTATCAAGTATCGTTATGCAGTTGCTAGTTATCAAGGTATTGATCCAACCTACAAGTTTCTTCCCACAGAAACAGAATGGAAACTAGGGATACAGATTTGTAAATTGCTGCAACCATTTGATGAGATAACCAACTTGATTTCTAGTTCTACTTATCCAACCTCAAACTTGTATTTTATGCAAGTTTATCAGATTGAGTATTGGCTGAAAGCGCATGAGAATAATGAAGAGACTGTTATTGTTGAAATGGTTGAGGCTATGAAAGCAAAATTTGATAAGTATTGGCATGACTATAGTGAGATTCTTGCAATGGCGGCTGTATTTGATCCAAGGTTTAAATTATCACTTTTGGAGTATTGTTTCTCAAATCTAGATGAGACAACTTGTGAACAGAAGATGGAGCATGTGCGGGTTAAACTGAAACTTCTCTTTGAAGCATATAAAAGCACTGCCAAACCAGCAGCAGAGAGTTCTTCATCGCCACATGAAAATTTACAAAGAAACGATGCCTTCCAAAAACATGGAAAGAGTAACATCAATTATGATGTAAGTGTAATTCCTATATATATATATATATATATATATATATATGTTTATCTTTTACTAAAAAGGTTTTAAACATGAACTTTTTTTAATGATGTAGGATTTTCACAACTTTCGCAAAAAAAGACATGAAGTTGTTTGCAAGTTTAAACGTCTTGGATTATTGGAAAGATAACTCTCATCGCTTTGGAGAGTTAGCTACCATGGCTTGTGATCTTTTGGCTATTCCTATCACGACGGTAGCATATGAATCCTCTTTTAGTATTGGATCTCGTGTTTTAAACAAGTATAGAAGTTGTCTTCTTCCACAAAATGTCCAAGCCTTGATTTCGGCTCGCAATTGGTTACGCGGTTTCGAAGCATATGACACCGGTAACATATAGCTTATTTTATTGTTGTTGTGATTTAATTGCTAGATTTGATACTGATTTTGATTTTTTTTGCTGGATAGAATTAGAGAATGAAGAATGTGATGGTGGAGATGGTGACTTTCCTTCTGTTGAGTCTAATGTGGCTTCAACAACGTAAGTGTGGTATAATAGTTTGTTAGAATTTTATGTATTAATGGAGAATGCTTAATTCTCTCATCATGTTTAACAACTGCAGGTGAAAGAAATGACACAAAATTAAAAGAAGATGAAAACAACGAGATGGAAGAAAGGTTGTTATGAAATCTGTTTAAATTTATTTTTCTCAAGTTGGACTTTTTGCTTGGTTAATCAAATAGTAATGTATTTTGCTACTTAAAATCAGTTTGTAATGCTGTTACTTATTTTTTTGTTTTTTGTTATATGTATTGTTTATTGTCATATTTATTGAATTTTAATATTTTTGGCGGGTTGTCTGCGGGCTTTGCTATTTAAAGCGGGGCAGGTGCGGGCCTAAAATAATAGGTATGCGGGTCAAGCGGGGCGATTTTTTGTGGGACAACAAAATCTTAACCCGCGGCGGGGTGGGTCTAACGGGACGGGATTGTCCTGCCTAACAGGCCTAGTTATATATATACACAATGTAAAAAGGAGGGTCTCATCTAGCTTTTCTATTTTAATGCCACGTGGTTAAGAAAATTGTATTTTTTTAATTTACTATTTAAAAAAAAAAATTGGGATAAAATTCACAATAATATATATATATATATATATATTTTTCAAAATAACATGTTTCCTCACAGTTCAAAAATTTACTAGTTTGCCATTAGTAATAAAACATATATTAAGCATAACAAAATATTATGTGAAAAAAATATAAAATTTCAAAATGTGTTTTACCAATAATTTTAAAAATATTAAATGTATAGATCACACACAAAGTATATCTGTTTATTATTTACAATGGTATGTATATTTTTGTGGCGGCAATGTATATTAAAAAATATATTATAATATGGTTTATTTAGAATGGCGGTGCTATTCATTTAATATTTGAAAATAAATAATTTATGCTTTAAATAACAAGTTCATATCAAATTCCAAGTTAAAAAGTGAATTAATACTAATTAAATAGTTGATATAATTATTTTTTCATATTTCAAAGAAAAAATAGTTTTTAGCGTTCAAAACTTATTATGTTATTTTTTTTTTTGATAAAAAAATATTATGTTATTTGTAGTCTAATTTTTCTTTGAAAAAATTAAAATCTATTGAAGTTTTTATTTTATTTTTTTAAATAAAAAAATCTACTAAAGTTAACCGTAAAACTAGTAATATAAGCGATATCAAATGTAAAAAAATTGTACGGATAAAAGTTAATCTAATAAAAAATCATTTTACTTTTAGGCATACAAACATTAAATATAATTAATATAGTTATTATTTATAAACTCGGGCAATCTCAAGTTGGAAAAATATAAACTAATACTAAAAAATTAATATTTTAAAGTAACTATATAAAAAAAAATCACTGTGTTTGGGCTCAAATAGAGAAAAAAAATTTATTTTTCAAAGGTTAATGTTATTTTCTGGTAATATATTTCTTGTTTATTAAAATAAATGATTTATATAAGGACTAAGGAGAAAGAAGATATAGAATTGATTGGTACAAGAATATCTAAGTTTTAATTGCTTCTTCTAGATTTGTAGCCGTTACTCTTTCAAGAAATTATTTCATTTATGGGCTTTTATATGGGAAATGAGTGTTGAAAAAAAAAAGAAAGGGAAATGAGTAAATTTAATATTTTTATATACATATAATAACGCTATTAGGTGATATATATAAATAAAAGTACCTTTTTATGATTGCGAATTATCATCTAAGAATCTAAAATCTATTATATTATTAGAAAGGTAATTATGCACCAGAATAAAAGTTGAGTTTTGGATAATTTTATTGAAAATACTCGATTCTTACCTTTCTATTACAACTTTAATGAAAATACTCGATTCTTATTGGTTTAAAATAAAACTTGAGTTTTGGATAATTTTTTTACAACTTTAATGAAAATACTCGATTCTTATTGGTTTAAATAATCGCTGTTTTCTATTATTGTTTTACGATTGTTTTTTTTGTTGATATATGGCATCGAATATAATGTGCTTTGTTTTATAATTTGTTTTAAGTATAGATATACATAAGAATCGAAAATTATCATATATACACCTAAGAATCAATGCTTATAAATAGCTGCATCGAATATAATGTGCTTTGTTTTATAAATTTTTTAAAGTATATATATATATATATATAAGAATAAAAAATTATCATATGTAAACCCTAAGAATCAATGCTTATATATAGTTGCCTCTTTGTTTCGTTATTAAACAAATCTTAGCTCTCTCTTTACTTCAGAATTTAGTTTCGTAGTATGTTTCTGTTTTTTATATTCATATATACTATTTGTTCACTTTGATCATAAGATTTGTACTTTTGATAGTCTTTTAGTTTTGTTTGTTCGATTATTGGTTTGATTGTGTTCTTATGTTTGCTAGGTTTCACAACTTACAACTACGGTTAAGAAGGTACGTTTTTTTGTATATTAACTATTTTATTTTACTGCTTTAGATCTTTTCGTATTTTTTTTTCTAACTGACGTTATCTATGTAAACTCTAACAATCTTACTCTTATTTTATTTCTAACAATAGGTTGCATTACTATGGGTCCGGTTACGAGAAGAAGGTCTACTCCTATTTTGTTTCTAAGAGAACTTACTCCTCTTTTAACGAGTTGTAAGGTCAAAGTGATGGTGTTGCATCTGTGGGAGTCATCTTATGTCAAGTGGGGAAAAACCATTGACATGGTCGTAGTGGATGCGGAGGTTAGTTCCATATTATTCTATTATATTTGAGTTATATGTTAGTGTATAAATATCATCTATTGTTTGGTTATTTTCGTATATAATATATTGAATTGTTTTATCAAGTGTTTTGCTTTCAAATTTCAGGGTACGAGGATGCATGCATCAATCGATAAAATTTTGGTTGCTCAGTTTAAGAAAGTTTTGATTAATGTCGATCCATAATCCTTAACCCTTTTAAGGTAGCCGTTTACAAAAAGTGTTTTCTCTCTTCTCCATCAGAGTCAAGATTTTCAAAAACGTACCTTCTTTCTACTTTAAACCTTTAACAGAGTCAAGATTTTAATAAGTTTGACGAAAGAAAATATAAATCATACACTCAAGTAGTATACAAAGTGTTTTTTATTGTTCAAAATGATGACACTCCCTTGCAAGCCTAACAAGGAAAAAAATATATTATTAATTTCAAGAGTGAATTTGCTAGATAGGCCAAAATTTTAAGCAAAATTTGCAAAAATAGACCATAATTTGTATTAGTACTGGTGTTATGTCATAACACGGATTAACACCTGCATAATGTATATTTTTGACAAAATTTTTTTTGACAAAACTAACGCGGTGATAGTAAATCAATGATATATTTTTTTAAGTGATATTTATAGACATATGCGATCATATCATCAAGCGGTTCAAGCTAATATAAGCCTAATGCATATTGTGTTTGTTAATAGTGAGATCTCTGTTTTGTCGATAGCTAATAATGACTAGGATGTGGTTGTTAGAGTTGAGCATCTGGGAGGGATAATCTTAGTTTTGTTTAAAGAGTATATTGTGTTTTAAAAAAGAAATATTGTAGTGGTTTAGTAAGAATTGAATCTTAAAAATCTTGGTTTATATAAATTTTTTGATGATCTACATGCTTACTATCCTCTCTTTGTCAGTTTTCTTTTATGAGAAAAAAATTATTGATTTTTTGAACATATGTATTTCTTTTCAAATCCTCAACTTTTTATGTGATTCTTCCAATTTAGTACAGTATAATTCATATTTTTGTAGATATATGATTTGTGACTTAGAGGGGCGGCGTTGAGGGCGAGCAACCGGTGCAATTGCCAAGGCCAATTTTTTTTTCTTTGTATTTTAGGGCCCAAATTTCTTTAAAATTTGCAAAAAGAGCCCAAATTTTTTTTATACATTATATACCCCATATTTTTTTAAAAAAATTTGCACAGGGCCCACAAATTTAATGAGCCGCTCCTGGTGACTTATATTGTGTTCCAGGTGTTGGTCTATTTTACTTTCACGAGAATAACAAAGTAGAATAATGTATTCCCCTTTCCATATAAGCCTTCCAGAGAAAGCGAAGTAAATATGCAATTTTCCATCCATAATTACATAGTCAATAAAATATTATGTATTAGGTTCTCCAGCTCCCTAATTTTCAGGTTTTTGATGTTAGGACCACATGTGAGAAACACTACATGTTTATATGGAGAGGAGAATTCTTTAAAGAGGATACTCTACGTTTTCAAAAAGAATGGGAGACTTTATAGATCCTGATGAACCTGAAATATTTGGAGTCTTATTGATGACATTGGCAGATAAAATACTTCGTTTCCAATCGATAAGAATAATAGAAAATAAATGAGAGTTCTACAATTCTTGGTATTTTATGTGTTATTTTCTCAGTCGTATGTTGTATATGATAAGTACATATTAGTTGTTTCCCTAAATATTATATAGTCTACACACTGCTTCTTAATACCGAACAAAATCACTTTCGCATGTACATTTAATATAGGAATACATATAAATGGTTTAACAAAAAAAAAAAAGACCGATCATTGCAGCTTCAAAACCATTTTCTATCAAAATTCAAAATTTAAGGATATCCAATAATGCATATAGCTACAAGATATGTATAGGGTTAATATTTTTATGTCTAAAAACTTAAATTGTCGATATGACCATTGTGTTTTCTTTTTTCGCATAGAAATTTTTTGTTTTATCCTAATGTTAATAAAATCTCTTTTTATGTACTCTCGCATGGTTTTTTTTTTTATCATCACTCTCACAAAATATCATTATTAAATCAAACATAATGTAATTAAATATCAAAATCAAACATAATGTAATTAAAATATCGAAAATGTTACATTTGAGATGAGCATGTCATATAAATCAGTCAATAGTGCTTAAAATATTAATTGTTAGTTTCCACAAATTAACGATTAATATTAATCAATAGTACTTATATAATCTGTTACGTTTAAATAAGTCAAATAAAATTTTATATTTAATTATAGATCATATTATATAATACTAAATTAACTTTTTACTTATTATTAATGTCCGCACCGTTATAAATCATATTATATAATATTAGAATTAACTTTTTATTTATTATTAATGCCCGCACATGGTACGGGCCAACCACCTAGTTAATGAATGTATCAATAGAATATTAAAGGGTTTTGACCCTCTAACAAACTATAAACCCTAAAAACTAAACCCTAACATAAAATAGTTAACCCAAACATAAATGATATTTTAAATAAATGATATAATTTTAGTGGTATTTTTGAAAAATTTTTAGAAATGTGGTATTTTTTAAAAGTGATATCTCAAAAGTGGAATTTTTCAAAAATTCTATTTAGAAATAGAGTATTTAAATCACTAATAAAAAATAAAATAATTTTCTGACATTTTTTGAAAATGTAGTGTTTTTTTTGTTTTTTTCTCTGTTTGTTTTAAAAAGTTAATACGAATTGGATGTGTGGCTCAGTATAGGCCCAATCCCAATTATACCCGTTTAAAACTCACATCATAGACATGAACGTACAACGTTCACTGATTTAAACGCAGTCGAAATCTATAATATATAAAAATAATTGGAAATTGAATTAGAAGACGACGAAAAAAAAAAAAAAACAGAGTTTCCCACGACAATCTTTCTTTTTTCACACAACCACACAGGTTTTACTGTTTTAGCGTCAAAAGCAGAAATGGTTTGATTGATGCAAAGACTTGTTTAGATATTTTTTTCTCTGTGTACTTCTTCGATTTCGAGAAACAAATTCTCGATATGGCGATCGCCGGAGCTGATGATGAAGCCAGAACACCGCTTCTTACTGAAACCGTTGACGGATCCGTCGACTACCGAAGCAAACCCGCCGTCAGATCTTCCTCCGGTGGCTGGAGATCCGCCGGATTCATCATCGGTATTACCTGATTTTCCCGCCAATTTCTTACTCTATTGTTCTCCTTCTAACTTCGCCGGCTGGTTTTGCTTTTCCGACGGTAGGTGTGGAGGTGGCTGAGCGGTTCGCTTACTACGGGATTTCGTCGAATCTGATAACGTATTTGACGGGACCATTGGGTCAGTCTACGGCGGCTGCTGCGGCTAACGTCAATGCCTGGTCTGGAACGGCGTCGTTGCTTCCGCTCCTTGGTGCTTTCGTCGCAGACTCTTTTCTAGGTCGTTTCCGTACAATCCTCGCCGCTTCTGCTCTCTATATATTCGTACGAAGCTCTCTCTCTCTCTCTCTCTCTCTCTCTCTGATTCAGAAAAATGGAGTGTATTGGTGAATTTATAGAGATTAGTCTGATGATGTATAGTGATTTGATGAACAACAGGGGCTTGGTTTACTGACTTTATCTGCCATGATTCCTTCAGACTGCAAAGCTTCCAATCCACTCTCGTCATGCTCTCCCCGATTTCAAATAATTATATTCTTCAGTGCCCTGTATCTTGTAGCGTTAGCACAAGGCGGCCACAAGCCGTGTGTTCAGGCTTTTGGAGCGGATCAGTTTGATGAAAAGGAACCTGAAGAGTTGAAAGCAAAGGGCTCCTTCTTTAATTGGTGGTATTTTGGCATGTGCGCTGGAACGTTAACGACTCTATGGGTCTTGAATTACATCCAAGACAATCTCAGTTGGGCCCTTGGCTTTGGTATTCCATGCATTGCTATGGTAATTGCTTTGGCTATTTTCTTGCTCGGAACCAGCACTTATCGCTTTAGCATTCGGAGAGAAGATCGAAGCCCCTTTGCGAGGATCGGAAATGTTTATGTAGCGGCTGTGAAAAACTGGAGCGTATCAGCTTCAGCTGTAGCTGATGCAGAAGAGAACCTTGGTCTAATGACTCACAAAAGCTCACAGCAATTCAGGTAAGACAGCTTTCTGTCTCTTTTCACTTCCTTGTTACTGCATAATCGTTTGCAACAAAAAAAGGCCTTGTAGTAATATCTTGGTTCTTGTTACAACTGCAGTTTTCTTAATAAAGCTCTGGTCGCAAAGAATGGTTCTTGTAGTATAGATGAACTTGAAGAAGCCAAATCAGTGCTTAGGCTAGCTCCGATTTGGTTAACTTGCTTGGTTTATGCGGTTGTCTTTGCACAGTCTCCGACCTTCTTCACCAAACAAGGAGCCACAATGGAGAGATCAATCACACCGGGTTACAAGATCTCTCCAGCTACCCTCCAGTCCTTCATCAGCCTCTCTATAGTCATTTTTATCCCTATGTACGACCGCGTACTCATCCCAATCGCAAGATCATTTACACATAAACCAGGCGGAATCACGATGCTTCAGAGAATCGGCACAGGCATATTCATCTCTTTCCTTGCTATGGTAATAGCCGCTCTAGTGGAGATGAAAAGGCTTAAAACTGCTGCGGATTACGGGCTAGTCGATTCGCCAGACGCTACGGTTCCAATGAGTGTGTGGTGGTTAGTTCCTCAGTATGTTCTCTTCGGTATTTCGGACGTTTTTGCAATGGTGGGTCTTCAAGAGTTCTTCTACGACCAAGTCCCGAGCGAGCTGAGGAGCGTGGGATTGGCTCTGTACTTGAGCATATTCGGTATTGGTAACTTTGTCAGCAGTTTCATGATATCAGTCATCGAGAAAGCGACGAGCCAATCTGGTCAAGTGAGTTGGTTCGCAAACAACCTGAACCAGGCTCATCTGGATTACTTTTACTGGTTACTCGCTTGTCTCAGCGTCATTGGCTTCGCCTCCTACTTGTATTTTGCAAAGTCCTACGTTTCTAAGAGGCTCAATACCCTTTAAACCTTAAATCTCTCTTCCAAATGTCGCAGGTACTCTCTTTCTCTCTCTCCCTGTAATTTTTATAAACACTTCACATGATACCATATTGATTGATGATCGGATTAGTCATATAGCTTGTCATACACGTTTAGTTTACTTATAAAGCCCTGTAATGCACGTATGCATATATAGCTTTTCATGTATAGTATAACTTATCCAGCGTGTGTTCCATGACCTTAGTTCCCAAAATTTCAGCTTGATGATTAAAATTGCATATATGGTGTAGAATAAAAGTAGCTCAAATTATAAACACTTAAATTTACAATTTAGAACCAGAAAATAGACTTTTGAAGTGTTATACTTGATCTACCCGGCGATACACATACAACCTGGAGAAGAACAAAAACGCAAGGAATCCAACGGCGGTGAAAGCGGCGAGCAACCAGTAGAAGTAATCGACATGGGCTCGGTTCAGATTAGTGTTGAACCAACTGTCTCCACCGTTTCTTCCGGTAGCCCAATTAATCACAGTGATGAGGAAACCGCTCAAAAAGCTCGAAAGACCCATTGCACTCAAAGAGAGCGCTAGACCGATGCTCCTCAGCTCTGTTGGGACTTGGTCGTAGAAGAATTCTTGTGTACCCACCAGAGAGAACACATCGATCATCCCGAGTAACAGATACTGAGGGACAAACCACCAGATCGACATTGGAACGGTCGCATCGGGCCTATCCACAAGACCGTGTTCTTTAGCCGTCTCGAGCCGTTTCATTTCTACCAACGCTGCAACCACCATATTGAAACTGGAGAGCACCATTCCGGCTCCTATTCTCTGAAGCATCGTGATCCCAGAAAGCTTTTTGGTAATCAATCTAGCTAACGGAAGGAAAACACGCTCATAAGTCGGAACCGAGATGAAAATGGATACGCCGATAAGCGCCTGAAATGAAGCCGGAGGGATTTCCAAACCGGGCAAGATTTTTCTGTCCACTGTAACGCCTTGCTTCGTGAAGAAAGTAGCGTATTGAGCGTACGGAATCGTGCTCACCACCGATGTGATCCATATCGGAATAAGCCTTACCAAAGCCATCGCGTCTTCCACGTCTCTACCATTACATGGCTCTGCACCTCCTTCTCCTGATATCAACGCTTTCGCTAGGAACCTGGAGTCAAAATGAAGACATTAATGAAACAGTAAACCAAATATCAAATGATACCAAAAATTTGTGATTTTGTGAAACTTACTCGAGCCGACCTCTACGTTTCTCGGACGATCCATCCTCCAATAAACCTTGGCCCAAACCCGAATGCGCTAAACTCAGTTTCCGATTCTTATAAGCCGCGACGAAAACTCTACCGATTCTAGCAAAAGCGTTCTTCTCCTTGTGATCTCCTTTTGGATATCTGTAAGTTTTTCTTCCGAGCAAGAAGAGAGCAAGAGCCATAACCATGAACAAACAAGGGATCCCAAACCCAAGCGCCCAACTAACATTGTCTTGAACATAAACAACCACAATAATCGACAAAGTGATTCCAGCAGATAAACTCAAGAACCACCAATTGAAAAACGATCCTCTAGATATTCTCTCCTTCGAATCTCCCGAGTCAAATTGGTCCGCACCAAACGCTTGAACACACGGCTTATGTCCACCTTGTCCGATCGCCACCAAATACAAAGAACAGAAGAACAATATATTCACCGAGAAAGACGATTTTGCAGAAGCAGCATCGTTACGTTGCTCAGATAATCCCATTATGATCAAGAAAGACGATAAGGTCAATAGTCCGAGTCCCTGTAAACAATAATCCGACAAATTTAGCGGCGAAACAAGTCGGAATTTCTCAAAATCCGATTAGAAAATTGGAGGTTGGAAGAGAAACGTACGATTATGTAGATGAAGGAAGCTACGAGAATGGTACGGTAACGACCGAGATAAGCGTCGGCTACGAAAGCTCCTAAAATAGGAAGCATCGACGCGGTTCCCGACCAAGTGTTCACGTTTACGGCGGCGGTCGCCGTCGATTGTCCGAGTGGTCCGGTGAGGTAAGTGATCAAGTTTGAGGCAATCCCAAAGTAAGCGAATCTCTCTGCAACTTCCACACCTGAAAAAATAAATTTCAAAAACAAAAATCATAAAACTGATTCCTAAATCCTCTCGATTTGGATTTTTTGTACTGTCTTCTTCTTCACCTATAATGAACCAGGCGGATCTCCATCCGCCGGTGGTAGATTTTCCGGCGGGAATTCCACGGTGGTCGACGGAGTCGCTAACGTAATCTTCTTCTAGAAGTGCAACTTCTTCCTCGGGTATCGCCATTTCTCGTCGCGACTGAGGTGAAGTAGGAATCACTTTGAAAGACGATGAGGAAATTGGAGTTTAAGCTACTGGATTTATATCTGTTGGTCCTTGCTCTCCTAATGAACAATATTTTATTTTATTTATGGTACTTTTCGTTTAGTTATTTTTCTTTGGATATTCAAGGTCACATGACCTTTAGAGGTGGAAAAAAAAAAACCCAAACCTAATCCAAATTTTTGTTTTTTAAATTTGTTTTAATTGAATATATAGAAAATAACATTTAAATATACTAAAAAACTATAATATTAATTAAATTAATTAATAATTTTTATTTTTGTTATTATTTTTTGTTTAAAACCAAACAAAGTCCAAACCAAATCCAAATTCAAACTGAAAAATCTAAAATCTGAAAAATTAGAATCGGACTGAACGATGACAATGTGATGAGGTAGTCTACTACCTAATTGTCAAAGAACTAATAATACATACAATCAAGTGTTTTATAATTATGCACAAATTTTATGGACGAGTGCTTCACGAGCTATACTTTAATCCTCTATAAAAAAATTAGAAGTTGATTAATCTAAACCATTTAACATGCGGATTTATGTTTATATTAGGTCTTTTTCGTAATTTATATCAATCTTCAAAAGTTGACTATTAGGGGCTATTGGGTCATGACAAACTAAAATCAAGATCTATACGTCAGCTATTTATTTATATGTATAAAATTAGTTTTTTTTTCTTCTGATGTGGTATACATGTAGGTGATAGCTAATGTATAGATCTTATCACCTACATGTATACCACATCATATTTTCAATTAATTTTATAACTTTTTGATAAAAATTTTAATACACATATTAATTATATATTTGGTTAAAATATTAAATCACGAGAAAAATTTGAAAAGTTATTACTCATATTCTAAATTAAATTATAAAACTGAAAATCTATATGAATATAGTTAACTAAAATAATTAAACCTCGGCATTCGGGTAACCATTTGAGTTCGGATCGGTTCGGTTTTTTGGGATTTCAGTTTTAGGGATATAAAACCCATTTCGGCTATTTTAAAATTCCGGGTCGGGTTCGGTTTGGTTTTTGTTGGGTTCGGGTCGGTTTCGGTTTTATGTAAGAAACCCGAAAATATCCGAATTTTTTCCGGGTTCGGGTTCGGGTATTTTCGAATTTTTTACCCAAAAGACTCAAAAATTACTCGAAATACTCATCATTACCCGAATTTTTTTCGGGATTTGATTTAATTATTTTTAACTCGAGTTATCCGAAAATATCCGAAAATTCAAAAAAATTCAAAAAAATTCAAAAATATACCTAATTAAATTGATTATTTTTAGCCGAATATATCCATAATACCCGAATTGACCGAAAAACAAAAAAACTATAAAAATTGCCTAAACTATATGAACATACCCGACCTTAAATCTAAATATCTTTAGGTTAATTTATGTTTCAGGTACTTCGAGTATCCGTTCGGTTTTTAGTTCGATTCGGGTTCGGTTTCGGTTTTTCGGTATTAGATGTTGAGAATCCATTCGGGTATTTTAGAAAATCGGGTTTGGTTCGGTTCTGTTCGGGTAATTTCGAGTTGGATTCGGTTCGGTTTTTCGGTTTCAGATTTTTTGCCCAGCCCTAAAAATAAAAATAAATTTAATTCTTTCGGTTGTACTAATATATTTCACACTTCATAAATATTTAAATAACGTAAGTTATATCAAAAATATTATAAAATTTTAAAATATGAAATAAACAGAAGAAAATAGAGTTAATATTTTAATAATAGAATATTAGTACTTTAAAATTCCATAACTTAATAAAAATACGTACATACAAAAATATATTACAGATTTATAAATAATTGAAAGAAAAAGTAAGGTGAAGATAAGATAAAAATTGAGAAGGAATTTCACGGTATCCTTTAAAATAATAAGTTACTATATAAATCAAAATTTTTTTTACTAAATCTAATAAAATTGTAAAATAAAAATTATGCGGATCATATTCTAGTTTTAAATAAACTAAACGTACTTTACTAAAAGTTTGTGCTATTGATTCTTAGAACATCTGTGCAACCCTTTAAAATCAATTGTTGGCTCAGCTAATTGTTTTCGATATTTTTTTTCATTATCATAATTTTAAATTCATTGTTAAAACCATTTGGAATTTCACAATTCACGAAAGTTTTGTAGAGGTGAAATGCACCAACTCCATAATAAAGAAAGTATTATGACTTATGAGTCGAGAAAGTAAATAGTGTATATTTACAATTGTTTATAATTTTTTTTTAAAGTAAATAGTATATATCTACAATCGTTTATAATTTAAAGAAAATACAGTATTATTTGAATAACTTTGTGAGCTATTTTGAATTTAACAGTTATTTAGTAAAAAAATTTACGTCACCTCACATGCATTAACATCTTTATGAATATAACAAAGTAAACATTTTAAACTTTATTTTTGAAACTAATGTTTGTGAATAATCCAGCTTGTAGGGGGTTCAGTGTACGCAAGATTCAATTATTTGTTGTCCTGGTTTACTTTAGCTGTCACGTCCTTTCTATATTTAAGGTGATCTATTTTCCACGTGCTGAACCAAATATTTTTTACGCCCAAACCAAAAAACCATGATAGATCGGTGAAAGGACAAATGATATTTGTCCACTGCTGAATTATTATTATTTTTTTTTAAAAATAACGAAACTTTTGACCCATTATTTTTTATGGTATCCAAAAACAGCTGTTAGCAGGGCCGATTTAGAAATTTTTGGGATTGGAGGCAAAAATTATAAAATATAAAATATTTATTATTTATTAAAAAATATATTAAATACTATATATATATTCAAAAATATAAATTTTTATCATAAAAATATAAATAAAAAAAGATGTTCCGTATTTTGATTTTTTGTAATATATTTGAATAACTCAATTTAAGAAAACAGATTTGAAAAAATCAGTTGTAATGTGAAAATTAAGTAAATAATGAATCTAATAATCTCATAAAATATTTATCTACAGAAATTTTTAAGTTGAAGATTTAGATGAAACTAATAAGGAAAATGAGACTCTTACATTAGAAAATCAATTTATTAAGTTTAAATGCCTTTAAATATTTTATGAAAATAAATTAATATCGATGGATTTTATAGAAATGGGCCCATTAAAATTATCTTTTAGACAATAACTTGAGATTAAAAAATCTATAGGGGAAAAAACATTTTTGACATAGAGCAATAATTTAAATCTTCAAAAAATTACATTGGCTACTTTTGAGTAGGTGCAGTTCTCCCTCCTTGTTACATGTAGCTCCGCCCCTGGTTGTTAATACCATTTTTAAAACATAAATCACTTTATCCCAAATGGATTTGAACTAGTGATATTGAGTACACTCAAAAACCACTAGAACAAGACCCACTTGATAACTGCTGAATTAATCTTACTAGAATTTGATCTACGCGTTGCGCGGATTTAATACTACATTGTGTTAGTAAATTTTTTCTAATTATTTACATTTTTGGAAATTTTGTTATAAAATATTTCAATAAATTTAATTTTTTTTGTTAAATTGATTTTTAAAATAGTTTTTTTATAAAATAAAATTTCCAAATATTATGGTAAAACGTGGGAAAAGGGTGGGGGGGGGGATAGTAGTGTAAGTAACGAAAATTTTAAAATAAATATAATTAATGACTTCATAGTCGTTTAATATTTATTTGTCTGAAAACATTAAAATATAAAATAATAATAATTTGATAAAACAACTTAAATTTACCAATAATATAAAACAAATCGGAGGAAAACATGCTTGTTACTTTCTTTTGTGCCGCAATTGCCTTTTTATTGTTTTCTAATTGATTACATACAATCGATTCATAGACAATAAATTTTTTATCACAATGGTAAAAGTTATGTAAATTATGTAATCATATCATATATAAAATTTATAACTCAATATCTTTTAATCACAACATTTAAAGATAACTCCAAATGCTAATAATTTGTCTAACATCTATGTTGTATCTCATTTACAAAATAAAAACTAGTTCGATATAGATTTTGATATGCTTTTTTAAAAAATCCAATACTTTACTATGCATAGTAATTTTTTTAAAGAAAATAGTAATTATGATTTAATTCATCTCTTTAGTGGTAGCGTTGATTGTTCTTTTGACATGTCAACTTCGCGCAACGACCTCAGCATTCTCTACTCCATAAATTTAGAGCGTCTTAAATTTATCGTTTTTCCGAATCTTTTGGACTAAAAGCATTTGGTTCAAATAGTGAATTTCCAAACAAATCTTTCTCTTAGATTATGATGTAGAATTTACACTTTTCAAGTGAAATTTGTTACAAAGATTACATTTTTTGGTGTTTTGTTGTGCAACTTTATATTATGTGATTGTTTCATTTTTATTAATTTATTGTATTTTTGAAAATTTTATTTTAATTTAAAATTTTACTTTTATTAAATGAACGTATAATAATAATTAAAAAAAACTCTTTCACATTTTAAATAATTTTTTGCTATTGAAACTAATATAAATATAACTTTTTATTTTTAGTTTTCTCTTTAGTAATTTAGAAATACAATTACATAAATTGATTATCAATGTAAAAACAAATTTCATTCTAAATTTTATGAACATTCTAAATTTTTAAATATGTTCAATGATTATTACTTTTTTTGGTTAAAAATCGAATTATAATATTATCATCAATAAAATATTCCATAATTTTCTATTAACTACTTTCAATCATTTATTAACTTATTTTCGTTTTTTAATATTTTTTTAATTTCTAGTAATTATAAGTAACAATAAATATTCAATATGAATTAAATAAATATTTAAAATAAATTTTAATGTTAAAAAATAGTTTTACTTAGGTGGACATTCTAGATGGAGAGATAACTCTGCTATTATATATATGATGATGATTTTATTTTATTCATGTTTTAAACGTTACAATCTTATTAGCATTCCCATGAAAAAGATATATATATATATATATAAAAATATATATATATATATATATTTAGAAATTCTTCATTTTTTTTATTCTTACTTTGTTTTTATATATGTAAGAAAAACTAACACACAAAAAAGCTTAACACTACGCAAAAAAAACGTGTTGTGATGATCACCGCTCATTGCTCCGTATTTTGTATGTCCGTTTGTTATGGATTCTTCTATAATCAGATAATTTGTAATGGTTTTTAGAGTTTCTTTGAAATTTCATATGTAGGAGATGGAAATATAAGTTTTTTTAAAAAAAATTTCCTTAGAAGTGATGTAGTAGTTGAACGTGTACAACTTGCGTGCCCTTGTTTCTCAACCACTCTCAGCAGCAAATTTAATGGGCCGTGATGAAGTTCAAAAGAGCATCATCCTCAATACTCATTGAGAGTATCTCAATGGTATTTTTAAATATATTACGAAAAAACCATAATATTTTATTATTATTTTAATATATTTGAGAACCCTGTTAAAATACTTTCAATAATGATGTTCTAATAAACTGTCATACGATGCAGATGATTAAAAAACAGATTAGATGATGCGAATCAAATGGATCAACTGGAATAAATACAGATCAAGTGGATTCATAGAATAAAGAAAAACTTTAAAATAATCAAAAAAAAAAACAATAATTAAAAATCTAACCAATTAACCTAAATTTAATGGTCATAATTATACCACATATGCTAATTTTAGTTAGTTTCTAATTTTATTTTTATTTTTTTAGTTATCGAGCAAATTAACCCTAGAATAAATGTAGATCAGATGGAACGCAAATTAGGGGGTCCACTTTTAAAAACATGGTATATATACATTATATAATATATACTCTTGTTCCTTCTGCCGAGATCCAAAGTTGGTCCAACCTTTCTCCAAGTGGCGTCAATTTTTTGGTAGTCGAATATCAAAACCTCTGCTCCTTTCGTCCCATTCAGCAAATCTTTCAAGTAGGATGATCCAGACAAACACACTTACAGATGATTATTGGAAAATTCGAAACATCAAAAAACCAATGGACCCCTTGGGAGTTGTAGAACCAACCCATGCAATATAGATATGTTTTTGTGGGCACCTTTACCTCATATTAATTGCCAATTCTACATCTCTTTGATAAAACGAAATGTGTTATATAGCGCACACAATATAAAAAGAAATCAAATCAAATTCATGACATGTTAACTTACAATTGAAACCAAAAATCGATATATATATATATATATATATATATGTTATAAAAAGTGTTTAGGATTTTATCATAAAGATAAATATAATAAAAGACGAAAATTTTATACCCGGTAAGAAATAGTATACTGAGAAATATAAAGCTTGAGAGAGTTTATTGCTTTGTATTAAAGTGTTGTGTCGATGTTTACAATTGAACAATTACGCATCTATTTATAGGCGTAATATCATGAGTTACTGTGCGTGCATAGTGACGTGGGCTCCACAAGAAATTAAACTTTCCGTCATCCGTCATTTTTGAAAACTTCTAGATGCAATTTTCTTTTACTTTTATAACACTCCCCCTTGGAGACCAGTGTCACTATTGCGTTACGTCTTTGTTGCCTCGTTAAAAACCTTTCTAGGAAAACCCAGTGGGAAAAGCCATAGTAAGGTAAAAAGAGTACAACCACGCAATGCTCCCCCTCGAATCATCAGGCGTCATCTTTTAAGTCTCGTTGATGGCGCATCCGATGTTATGGACATGTTTCCTGAACATGGTGGTAGGTAATGACTTCGTGAAAAGATCTGCGGCATTGTCACATGATCGGATGTATCTCACTTTAATATCTTTATTCTTCTCAAGTTCTTGGGTGTATGAGAAGAACTTCGGAGGGATATGTTTGGTTCTATCACTTTTGATATATCCTTCATTCGTTTGAGCGACACATGCAGCATTGTCTTCATATAAGATAGTTGGCTCCGTATTTACGTGGATCCCACTACTCGATTGGATGTGTTGGCTTATTGATCTCAACCATACACATTCTCTACTTGCTTCATGGAGGGCAATGATTTCAGCATGATTTGAAGAAGTTACCACGAGCGTCTGCTTCTGAGAACGCCAAGATATAGCAGTGCCTCCGATCGTAAAAACGTATCCAGTTTATGATCGGGCTTTATGTGGATCTGACAAATATCCTGCATCTGCAAAACCAATCATTTGACCGTTTGAATTCTTTGAATAAAATAAACCTAAATCAGTAGTCCCCTGAAGGTAGCGAAAGATATGTTTAATCCCATTCCAATGCCTTTGCGTAGGGGATGAACTGAATCTTGCCAAAAGATTAACGGCAAATGATATATCAGGTCTTGTACAATTCGCAAGGTACATAAGGGTTCCAATAGCACTTAGATATGGTACTTCGAGACCAAGTATCTCTTCATTTTTCTCATGCGGTCGAAATGGATCGCTTTCAACATTAAGTGATCTAACGACCATAGGAGTACTAAGAGGAGTTGCCTTATCCATGTTGAATCGTTTTAACACTCTTTTGGTATATGTGGATTGGTGCACAAATATACCCTTTTGAGAATGCTCAATTTGTAGGCCAAGACAATACTTTGTCTGTCCGAGATCTTTCATCTCAAATTCTCCTTTTAAATAATTTGAGGCCTTTTGTATTTCCCCTTGAGTTCCTATTTTATTTAGATCATCAACATACACCGCGATAATCACAAATCCAAGTGTTGTTTTCTTGATGAAAACGCATGGGCATATAGGATCGTTTACATATCCTTCTTTTGTTAAATGCTCACTGAGACGATTGTTTCAACCCATATAATGATCTTTGTAATTTTATTGCACATAATTCTTTGGGTTTGGAACTTAATGCTTCTGGCATCTTAAACCCATCTGGAATTTTCATATAGATGTCAGTATCTAATGATCCATATAGATATGCTGTAACAACATCCATGAGACGCATTTCTAAATTTTCATCAGCTGTTAGACTCATCAGGAATCTAAACGTGATTGCATCCATGACGGGAGAATATGTTTCCTCATAATCAATCCCTGGTCTTTGAGAATATCCTTGAGCCACAAGACGAGCTTTATATCTCATAATCTCGTTTTTCTCATTTTGTTTTCGAACAAAAATCCATTTGTGTCCAACTGGTCTTACATCTTCAGGTGTAAGCACAATAGGTCCGAATACATTTCGTTTGTTCAGTGAATCAAGTTCAGCTTGGACGCGTCTTTCCATTTTATCCAGTCATGTCTCTTTTGACATTCATATACAGATTGAGGTTCTGGATCTTTGTTTTCTTCACTTATTTCTTTTGATACAAGGTATGAGAAAATGTCATCGACTACATTCATTTCCCTTCGATTCCATATCTTTCCATTATGAATGTAGTTTATAGAAATCTCATGATTTCCTTCAGGTTCATGTATATCATCATTATTCTCATGATTTGTCTCCTCCAAAATATTTTCTGCTATTTTGGGAGTATTGAGCTTTTCAGCTTCCTTTCGTTTTCTAGGATTTTTATCCTTAGAACCAACAGGTCTTTCACGTTTCAAGCGTGTTCTAGACTCATGTCTATCATCTGCTCTTCCATGTTCTTCTGGAATTTCAATCCGAGCAGGAACATTTGCAGCTGGAATATGTGATTTGGTTACCGTTTTGGTATCGGTAAAAGCATCAGGTAACTGATTTGCTATACTTTGCAAATGCATAATTCGTCGAACTTCCAGTTCCAACTGTTTTGTAGGAGGGTCAAGGTGTAATAGCGATGGTACACTCCATTCTATACCCTTTCCTACTTGTTTATTTTCTCCCCCTAGAACCGGGAATACCTTCTCATTGAAATGACAATCGGCAAATCGTGCCGTAAATACGTCACCAGTCTGTGGTTCTAGGTATCGTATAATTGATGGGGGAATCACAACCAATATATATTCCCAACCTTCTTTGTGGTCCCATCTTTGTGCGTTGTGGTGGTGCTACAGGCACATATACCGCACAACCAAAAATCCTTAGGTGAGAAATATTTGGTTCTCGACCAAAAGCTAATTGTAATGGGGAATACTTATGATATGCACTTGGTCTTATCCGAATGAGTGCTTCTGCATGCAAAATGGCATGTCCCCATACATAGGTTGGAAGTTTTGATCTCATGATCAATGGTCTTGCAATCAATTGCAGACGTTTAATTAATGATTCAGCCAAACCATTTTGTGTATGAACATGAGCTACAGAATGTTCAACTTCAATCCCAGTTACCATACAGTAATCATTGAAAGCCTGGGATGTGAATTCACCAGCGTTGTCTAGTCTAACTCTCTTAATTGGGTAATCAGAAAACTGAGCCCTCAGTTTGATTATCTGAGTTAGAAATCTCGCAAATGCCATATTTCGAGATGATAATAGACAAACATGTGACCATCTGCTGGATGCGTCAATTAATACTATGAAATAGTGGAATGGTCCACATGGTGGATGTATTGGTCCATAAATATCTCCTTGGATCCGTTCGAGGAACTTTGGTGATTATTTATCAATTTTGGTTGGCGATGGCCTTATGATCAACTTTCCAAGAGAACATGCAACACATGTCATTTTATTCCCCTGATATATCCCCTGGATTTTCAGTGAATGACCATGTGAGTTCTCAATGATTTTTCGCATCATTGTGGTGCCTGGGTGACCAAGGCGATCATGCCATAATGAGAAATCTTCTGGATTTCTTTTAATCACTAGATGCGACTCGATTGCACTTATATGAGTATAATGCAATCCTGAAGGGAGTTTTGGAAATTTTTCCAATATAAGCTTTTTTCCGGATTTATCGGAAGTAATATACATATATTTTTTTTCATCCTCAGTTGCCGACTGAGTTTCATATCCTTGAAGGTATATGTCTTTGAAACTCAACAAATTTCTTTTAGAATTTGGAGAATACAAGACATTATTGATGGAAAATCTTGTTCCATTAGGCAACATAAAGTTGGCTTTACCGGTTCCTTTTATCACATCTGCAGGACCTGATATTGTATTAACAATAATGTTTGCCGGTTTTAGATTAGAGAAATAACTCTTTTGCCTCAGAATAGTGTGTGTTGTTCCACTATCTGGTATGCAAATTTCTCTAACATTTTCTTTGGGTATTGTTCTGTTCGTATTGTGATCCATATAAAGATGTGGAGGGGTTCGACATGTACGGGCCCAATGTCCTTTAGACCCACATCTGTAACACACATTCTCACGCTTCTGGGTGGAATGCTCTTGGTGTTCTTTCCCTTTGGAATTTTGCTCAGAATGAACCCATTTGAACGACCCTCTCCCTCGTGAATTGTAAGTTCTTCCACGTCCACGATTAAATCGACCGCCACGGCCACGACCATGATAGGTTTGACTCTCCCTTTCAGGATTTCTCACATCTGTTGCATTCACTTCTGGGAATGCTTGGGTTCCCGTGGGACGGGAATTGTGATTTTGAATGAGAAGTTCACTATTCTTCTCCGCCAGTATGAGTGTCACTATCAACTCAGAGAAATTTTTGTATCCTCGACTCCTGTAAAGTTCTTGCAGGAGACGATGCTCTTTATGAAAAGTCATGTACATCTTTTCGAGCATTTCTGCTTTAGTGACTGGCTTGCCACAATATTTGAGTTGTGACACTATTCTCAAAATAGCGGAGTTATACTCATTCACTTTTTTGAAATCCTGGAACCTCAAGTTTCTCCACTCTTCTAGAGCATGAGGGAGCGTTATCTCCCTTTGGTTGTCAAACATTTCTTTCAGAGCTTTCCAAAAATCTGCTGGATCTTTTATGTGCGCATAGTCATGCGTCACATTTTCATCGAGATGTTTCTTCAGGAAAATTATTGCTTTAGCCTTATCCTTGGCAAGCGATTCATTTCCGACTTTTATCGTGTCGGATATTTCTTGCATCTCTATATAAAGCTCAACATCGGTGGTCCATGAAATATAATTTGCTTCAGTTATTTTGAGAGCCGGGAATTTAAGCTTCTCAATATTTGCCATTTGATTTCTAAAAATAAAATCACAAAAATATTATTAGAAACATAACAGATATTATTTTAGAATGAACCGTTTACATAAATGATAACGGCGATTACAGTAAACATTAATGCATAAAAAAGTAAACCAATATTTATGATGAATTCTTCGGGAGTAAATTCTCCAACGAAGAGACCATAAATACAAGTAAAAATTACACCGATAATAAATGTTAAAAATAAGTGAAATTTTTTTTTTCTTACAAGATGAAAACTAAAAAAGTGTTTGGGAGAAGATTAAATGTTTAAGTGATTTGAAAGTGTGAAAGATGAGTGTATTTATAGATTGAAAATACTATTCATAGCCGTTGGAAAAGTATAAAAATTTGAAAAAAAAATCTTTGTGACCGTTGTGAATAACGGTATAAAAGAAAAATTAATCTGAAAATATTTAATAATCAATCAAATAAAATTTACGAAATCAGATAAAATATTTATATACAGGTGATTAAATATCCTTGTATAATATAAATAAATATTTAATGGTGATATTATGGTGACGGAACAAAATAAATAACTAAAACAGTAAATAAATTATTTGGCGGCAAGCCGACCGTTAATAGAAATAAATAATTAAAGCAGTAAATAAATAATCTGGCGGCAAGCCGACCATAAAGAGAAAATAATTATGACAGTAAATAAATTATCAGGCGGCAAGCCGACCATAAACAGAAAATAAATAATTATGGTGCATGAAGCAACCATTGTAAAATAGTATATTATTATAGAGGCGATAACCCACGCACTATGGAGTATTATAAGTATACATATAAAAGTTGGAATTTTAGAGTGATCGTGCTGATAACGTGTTATAAAAAGGTGTTTAGGATTTTATCATAAAGATAAATATAATAAAAGACGAAAATTTTATACCGGGTAAGAAATAATATACTGAGAAATATAAAGTTTGAGAGAGTTTATTGCTTTGTATTAAAGTGTTGTGTCGATGTTTACAATTGAACAATTACGCATCTATTTATAGGCGTAATATCATGAGTTACTGTACGTGCATAGTGACATGGACTCCACAAAAAATTAAACTTTCCGTCATCCGTCATTTTTGAAAACTTCTAGATGCAGTTTTCTTTTATTTTTATAACAATATATATATATATATATATATATATATATATATATATATATATATATAATTTACATTTCTCACTTCTCATGAAGCCACCTCATCACCACATCACTAATATAATGTAGTATTTTTGTTTTTTTTTATGTTTTACTTATAAGTGACTATATATTTATTAATTTGATCTTATTAATAAACAAAAGATGAAAAATATGTTATAAAAGTTAAAATAAAATGTGGAAGTCTTTTTAGTCCAGTGGTTGACCAATGGTTAATTAATGTTTCTACACCAGGATGTATGGGTTCGATTCCCAGATAATACGATTTCTTTAACAGTTATGTAGATAAACTTACAAGAGATCTCCAGCGTTGTGCAAATAGAACCATTCGCCGTGATTCCACGCATTAAGGGTAGAAGGTGTCTATCATGAACATGGAGCAGGAAGTACTGTCTGTCGTAGATCTATATAAGGGTCGAATTGAATTGTCTGTGGTGGAATCGTTTTTGTAACAGTCCTCCTAATTTATAATAAATAATAAATCTAGACAACAAAAAATTAAAATAAAATAATTCAATTATATATTTTTATACACATCATTTAAGTTACTTATTCAAATTTCTAGGTTTCAATTTTTGTTTCCAGTTCATAACTCGTTTTCGATATTATGAATTAAACAAATTAATTATTCTATTGGTGACTATATCATTTTCAGTTTAAAACAATAAATTTTTAAATTAGTCCTAATTAGTTTAAATTTTATTGAATTCATTGTGTGTAAACGAAAGTCAGATAAAAAATGTAAAAAAAAAAAATATAGCTAGAAGAAAAGATATTTTTAAAGATGGGAGAAGGAAAAAAGAAAAAAAGAAACAATCAATAATCAAACTATAGAAAAGAAAAACAAAAAATAATTTGTAATCTTTATTTTAGAAATTCTAATTTATTAATAATATGATCTCGTTGCCAAATATAGTTAGACATCAAAGTTTCAAATAAAAAATATTTATTTAAAATAGTAATCATTATAGTTAGACATCAAAATTCCAAACAAAAAATATTTATTTCAAATAGTAATCATTAATATTAAAATGACTGACAATCACTTTACATTTTTATTATGATAAAAGTAGGAAAGATTATTTGTTAAATTTCATATAAGATATTCTAATTTATATATACAAAAGACCGATTGTCTTAGCGAACACAAATAATAAACTAGTAAATAAACCAAAATTTCCGTAAATATATCTAACTATTAAAAAAATCGTAAAACAAAAACCGTGTGTCGCGCGGATATATATATAAAATCAAATCATATAAATATGTTAACTTGCAAGTTAAAACCACAAATATGATATGAAAGTCAACACAACTTTACCTCATATTAACTTGTCAATTCTATATCCTTTGTGATAAAACGAAATGTGTTATTAACACACACAAATATATTAAGAAAAAAAAACAAATCAATCGAGAACACGTTAACTTACAAATTAGGACCAAAAAAATATATAAAAAACAAATCAAATCATATAAACACGTGAAGTTACAAGTTAAAACCACAAATATGATATGAAAGTCAACCCAACTTGTCTTTTGAATTCTTAGACTTGGTTTACCCGACGATACACATACAATTTGGAGATGAACAAGAACGCAACGAAAGCGATGGCGGTGAAAGCTGCAAGCAACCAGTAAAAGTAATCGACATGAGCTCGGTTTAGGTTAGTGTTGAACCAGCTGTTCCCACCTTCTCTTCCAGTGGCCCAATCAATCACAGTGATGAGCAAACCGCTCAAAAAGCTCGAAAGACCCATCGCACTCAAAGAGAGCGCGAGACCTATGCTCCTTAGCTCTGTTGGGACTTGGTCATAGAAGAATTCTTGTGTTCCCACCAGAGAGAACACATCGATCATCCCAAGTAGCAAATACTGAGGAACGAACCACCATATGGACATTGGAACGGTCGCTTCCGGCTTGTCCAGGAGCCCGTGTTCCCTCGCGATCTGCAGCCTTTTCGCTTCGACCAATGCTGCGAGCATCATATTGAAGCTCGAAAGCACCATTCCGGCTCCTATTCTCTGGAGCATTGTGATCCCAAAAGGCTTTTTGGTAATCATTCTAGCGAAGGGGAGAAATATACGCTCGTAGATGGGGACCGAGATGAGAATCGATACACCGATGAATGACAATAAAGAAGCCGGAGGGATTTCTAAGCCCGGCAAGATTTGTCTGTCCACCGTAACGCCTTGCTTAGTGAAGAAAGTAATGTATTGAGCGTACGGAATCGTGCTCACCACCGATGTGATCCATATCGGAATAAGCCTTACCAAAGCCTTGGCATCTTCCACATCCCTACCACTACATGGCTCTGCGTCTTCTTCTTCTTTTGATATCATCATTGCTTTTGCTAGGACACTTGTCACACAAGATAAATAAATTTACCATCAAATTAAGTCAAACAAAATCAAATGATTCAAAATCTTGGGATTTATGAAACTTACTCGAGCCGACCATTACGTTTCTCGGACGGACCATCCTCCAATCGACCTTGTGCCAAACCCGAATCTGCTAAACTCAGTTTCCTATTCTTAAACGCCGCGACGAAAACCCTACCGATTCTCGCAAAAGCGTTATTATTATTCTCCTCGCGATTTCCCTTTGGATATCTGTAGATTTTTCTCCCGAGCAAGAAGATGACAAGAGCCATAACCATGAACAAACAAGGGATCCCAAACCCAAAAGCCCAATTGACATTTTCTTGCACGTACGCTACCAAAATGATCGATAAACTTATCCCGACAGATAAACTCAAGAACCACCAATTGAAAAACGATCCTCTCGATAGTACCTCCTTTGGATCATCCGAGTCAAACTGGTCCGCACCAAATGCTTGAACACATGGTTTGTGTCCACCTTGTCCGATGGCGACCAAATACAAAGAGCAGAAGAAAAGTATATTCACCCAAAAAGACGGTTTTGCAGAATTAGCATCGTTACGTTGCTCAGATAATCCCATTAGGATTAAGGAAGCTGATAAGGTCAATAGTCCTAGTCCCTGTAACAATTAATAATCTCTCCCAAATTCAGCTTAATCCCGGTTTAAATCGTAGCCAAATCAAACCGGTTTAGCTAAAAACGATTTTGAGAGGAGAAAGAAGAAAGAAGATACCAGTATGTAGATGAGGGAAGCTACGAGAATGGTACGGTAACGACCGAGATAAGCGTCGGCTACGAAAGCTCCTAAAATAGGAAGCATCGACGCGGTTCCCGACCAAGTGTTCACGTTTACGGCGGCGGTCGCCGTCGATTGTCCGAGTGGTCCGGTGAGGTAAGTGATCAAATTGCAAGCAATCCCAAAGTAAGCAAATCTCTCTGCAACTTCCACACCTGAAAAAAATTTCAAAAAGAAAAAAAAACATCGTAAGCTCAAAACTGAAACAAATCACCATAAAATATGAAGATTTTAGGATCCTGTCGATTTGGATTTTTTTTTTTGTGTTGTGTCTTCTTTTTCACCTATAATAAACCAGGCGGATCTCCATCCACCGGTGGAAGATTTTCCGGCGGGAATTCCACGGTAGTCGACGGAGTCACTTACGTAATCTTCTTCCAGAAGTGCAATTTCTTCCTCGGGTACCTTCATTTCTCGCCAATTGAGATCAGGGAAGCTCTGTGAAACTCAATTTTAAGCTAATAACTAATGAAACTCTTTTTTTTTTCTTTCTTTCCATATTTATGATTTACGCGTGTATATATTATTATTATTATTATATATATATATTTTTTATGGACGAGTGTTACACGAGCTATATCCGCAAATTCCTTTTGTCATTTGATTCAATCAAAAAGTCAACTATTAGGGGCTATTGGATCCCGACTTCTTATGAACCATGTACATCATTCAATCTAGGTTTTTCGTGCAAAATTAATTATAAATATATTATTTTTGTTTGGTTTTTGTAATTTTTTTTACTAAATATTTTTTTATTGATTCTTATATTTACTTCAAGAGACTTTAAAATCAAGCATTGGTAAAATTATAGATTTTAATTAATTTATTTTTTTAGTTTTTCTTCATTATGGTTTTATTTCCTTTTTTTTAATTAAATTTTTTTTTTTTCAAAAATATTGGAATCTCATGATTACAAAATACACATTTTTTGTAGTTGATGCACCATATCCATAATAAAGAAAGTATTATGAGTCCAATACAATACATAATGGAAACTTACAATTTTTTATTTAATATACAATTTTTTTCTGTTTAAAATTAGAATCCAATGTCTTGAGGATTTTGTAAATCCACTTTTATTTTAAAAACTATGAATCCATTAACTTATTTTGCTGAAATGTGTATCCAAGAATTAAAAGAAAAATGACACTTATTTTGCTTGTAGTGTCTGAATAATTCATCATTTACTTTTTTCCCTTTAAATTCTTATTTGCTTACTTTATCTTTCAAAAGATTTCGCAATAGAAATGGAACAGAACCAAATATTTAAAATTTTAGGATTTTGAATCACCGGATCTATACCATAGCTATCCAGATCTAAATCGGTGCTTTTAGATATCTATCCAAAATTCATGATAGGCTAATAGAATCCAAAAAATTAAATTATATTAAAATTTTAATTTTAAAAATAAATCTGATATATTATAAAAGAGAAAAATTAAATTTTAGAATTTTTTTAAATCACATATTACAAGTAATAACTATATAATTTTAAATATTTTTATATATTTAACGGATTAGAATCCAGATCCGGATATCCAAACCTTAAAATCACAATATCTGAATTTGGTTCTAGTTTCGATGTAAAATACTACAATCAACAATTGAATAACAAACTGGAAACATAAAAAAAATTCTTAGCTATAAAATTAACACATTTGTTGGCTTGTTTTCCTTTGAAAGTGAAGCTTGGCCTAAAAAATATGTTTCTTAGCTCTCTCATTTCTTTTATATAAGCTTGAAACCTTGATCACTCACTAGGATCAGCTACTGCCTTATTAGAATTTGTGAGTCAGTCTCAAATATTACCTCCTCATAACCAAAATTATCTAAGCAAGTCATGGCCATAGAAGTGTTGCCTCTGCCTTTATTATGGATGGTAACCCTTGTTTAGCTGTCACTCTATTTCTTCTTTTGATTTACAAGGTTAGATTTTTTCCACGTGCATCTCAAAATCATCTTTTCCACGTTCAGACCAAAAATAGATTTGAGACGAATTGGTTTAATTTTGGTGCTTTATCTGTGGTCTTATAGGGTGTTTGACTTTGATAGACCAGTCAAATAGTCAAAATAATTGCTAATGGCAGAACTATATTTATCCATGGAAGAATTAATCTTTTGTTTTTAGCTTCTAAAATAGTCAAATATAGATTGATTGCTCTTGTTTTCAAGTTCGAACCTTATCAACTGGGTCACTGCGCCAAGCACATGGACCTTGACTGTTACTTTGTCTTTCATGTTTAGGAAAATCAGTCACGTAAATTTCAGACCATACAAAAATGTTTCGTGACAACCGAGTGTCGTGGTCCAGTTGTTGTACGGTATTGTTCTTTCTATGGTTAGCATTTGAGAGCACTCTTTATCACATATGGAGAAAAAGAAACAATCCACAATAAAGATAATCTCTCTTCTATTTCAATTCATGTGGCTATAATAGATAAAACTATTTGCAATAAATTAATTTTTATCCGATTTTTAGGTGACCATCAGTATGATAATACTCTCATCCGATGGTATGAAACGAAATAGGCTCTCTCCATCCCCAAAATTGTGTCTTGATTTCTGACCTTCTTATTCTTCCCCAAACATTTTAGCTTGTTTTTCAAGATTTTTAACTTTTAAAAAAAATGCTGCAATTAGTCTCTTGTAAAAAAGTTATTTTGTTGAATATATTTTTACATTACAACAAAAAATAATAATGACAAAAATTTGTGCAAGTCTAAGCTATTATTCGAAGTCTAACATCTACGGATTACTATTGTTGGTTTTTTTATTTAGCCATTGCAATATTCTAAGTAGAAAAAATCTATTTTAAAAATTAATTTGGATTTTAATGTATGATCTACTCTGTTTATAAAAAAGAAATGTGTTGCCGCGATTTTTTATTTTTAGAAGTTCATGTTGATAAATTTTATAGAATAGAATATTGTATTGAATTGTGTTTGATATAAGATTTCAACATATATATATATATATATATATATGGTGGTAAAATTAACATAATATCAACATTAAGATAAGGTAAAGTTTCCTATCCAATTTTGACATATAAAAGAAATATGCTTGTACAAGAAGTAATATAGAGATTTAAAATATTTTTTGGTTTGGATTTCACGGACTTCACTTCATAGATAGATTTTCATGGTCCACAATACTTGGTCCGCAAGATACACATCTTCCTCCTCAAGTTATCTTCAATATTCCCCCGCATGACAAAGGTGGAACGCGAAACGCAAAATCTTCAATCACAAAGCAGAACACCTATGTAGTGGACATCTTTCGGGGACGGACAAAACAAGTCAACAGACTCCTCCGGATATAAACTTCAATCTTCAAAATAGTGATAAAAATTCAGCTAATCTTTGGTCTTCGATAAAAGGGGAAAAATATCCCGTTGCACAACTGCAACTCCACAAACAATTGTCTTTGTCTTGAAGGATCAATAAATCGAACTAAAAATAACCTGAAAACATGAGCTCTTCCGTAATAGTAAAACCATAAACAAACTCCCCGTAAAAAGAGAATTCTAAAATCAAAAATAATCTCACAAAATAGAATTAAAACCCCGTCAAAAACATAAACCCTTAAAATCATAATCTAAAAAAGAATAACTCCCGATTGATTTCTGTACCAAAAAACAATAGAAAAGTCAAATTTTACTTAGAATAGAGAACTTGTGTATATTATATATAAAAAAATCAAAACGAAAACTCTAATAGCTTAATTAAAAACTTAAAACAAATCACGTAACCACATTTTTTTGTGATTCACGTCATCATCGTTTTCATTTGGCGGTTCGTCTCAGTTTCCGCCATCTTCTACATCGTCTCCTCCCATGATTACCATGATCACAAACCAACGTCTAATGCGGAATTTTAAAGAACCAGAATCGATTACTATGATACCATGATAAAATATTATAGAATAGAATATTGTATTGAGTTGTGTTTGATATGAGGTTTCAACATACATATATATAGTGATAACATTAACATAATGCTAACACTAAGATAATGTAAAGTTTTCTATCCAATTCTGACATAAAAGAAATATGCTTGTAGAAGAAGTAATATAGAAATTTAGAATATTCTCCGGTTTGGGATTCACGGACTTTACTTCATAGATAGACTTTGATGACCCATAATACTTGATCCGCAAGATACACATTTTGCTCCTCAAACTATCTTCAATACATATGCATAAATTATGCTGACAACCAAATTTTGCATACTGCTGATGATTACGATTGTTTGGGTTGATTGTACATTTGTTTGTTGAAGATATTCTTTTGGATAAGTTTGATGCAGTAGATGAAAATAAAAATCTTCACATTATGTGCAACTAAGGAAAATATAAAGTAGTTGATGAACGTGTTACGTGTACAACTCACCTTTTCTAGTTTCTCAAACATTAAGGGTGCAAATGGTGGTGATCATGAATAAGAGGAATAATGATGAATAGAAAGAAAAAAAAGTAAAATTATGTTTCTCTCCACTTTTGAAGATTAACAAATTCCAGAGGAATTACATGTTAATATTTTTTTAATAAAACAGTGTTCCATATGAATATACTATGCAAGTACAGAATTTTGTCAATCTACAAAATGTTGATAATCATATCACTAGATTACAACAAGCGTCGAAAAATAAAAAATAAAAACAAAAAATCAACGTGTCATAAATAAAATTAGCGTTCGCCCAATTCCTACTTTCCTAAATAAATAAATAAATAAATTATATACCATTTATTTCATTTCACCACATAGGCATATAATCTCACTGAATAATCTTTTCAATTTTAGATCTGTTTATTTGGGTGTTACCGGCGATGAAAGAGAACAATGTTCAACAAGAAACGTTGGCGATAAGACTATCAATAACTATTTTAACCAATTTAGCAGATTTTTTCGTTTTACTGTCGTCAATGATGAATTACGTGATAATGAGGTACATTCATTAATCTAACTATTAGCCTACTATCACTACAAGAAAATATGCAATTTTCGATGATCAAAACCGTCGGAAACCCATTGAAAATATTTATTTCCGATGATTTAGGCGTCGATGGTTTCAAGATGGCGATGATGTCGGAAAAAAGACCAACAGATTTCAACAGGTTAATTTCCGATGTCATTCCGACGGTATTCCGACGGACTTTTCCGATGAATTTCCTACGGATTTGATTTAAGAAAATAGTTTATATAATATATATATATATATATATATATTTGTAATTAAATAAATAACAAAAATATTTTTAAATTAAAAGTTAATAGTTTTAAAAATATAAACCATAAAATTCAAAAAAAAACATCAATGTTCGGGAATTAAAATAACATAAACTACTGGGCCGGTGGATCCTGGAAATTGTCCGAAAAGCGTCTTAACATGATCGCATGCATCCTCGCAAGCTGTTGTCGGGTCTCCGAAATCTCCTTCTCGTACTCCTCTTATTCAGCCGCTCGTGCAGCTGTCTCAGCTTTACGTGCAAGTCGTTTCTCGGTGACCAAAGCGTTCAACCTTTCAATCTATGCAATAAGTTGGAGAGACGTCGAATGGAAAATGCATAAGAACTTCCCCGTCATGGTAAGGAAGACTTTCTAATCCGAATGTGCGGTCCTTTATAATCAGAGTTTCTTACAATATGAATTTAATGATTAGTAAAAAAACATAAATAATTTAAATCAAAATGAAAAAGAACATGATAATTTACCTCTAGGACACTGCGGTTGACCTCATTGTGGGGCAAGTCATTGGACGAGGATGATCCAGCCTGAGAAATTTGTGTAAGTCGGTCCTCCTGCTTTTTCTCGGTATTGCTAAGGATCCCATGAGCCACTGGATCCTTAATAAGACCGGTTTTTTGTTTGTTTCGGTGCCTATCCGCCAACAAGACCATGTAATCGGGATGGACACCTCCCGATTCAACTATCTATTCAGTTTAAAATATATATAAGTAGTAATATAAGTATAAACAAAAATTAACTAAAAATATTTACGAAAAATAACTTATCATCTCATACTCGCGAGTCTCGATAGCCTTCGTACCGTCGTGGTGCGTATCTAAGCCCTTCCCATCTCTGTCGCTTTTTCAGTTATGCGAGTTTGTTGCAGACGTGACATTCGTCTTCTCCAGTATTCATGCAAACCTACCCACACGTCGTGCTCCAAGTCTTTCAGTTTTTACTCCTGTTTGATCCACCTTTGCTTCCACTCAGTCTTTCTGTATTGTGTCTCTCTGCTTGTCGAATTTTGCATGAACACAGTTTGTCAATTATGGTTCCCATATGAAATCTTGCTGCAAATATTGAAAAAAGTATTAGAATACATAAATTATAAAAAAACACAAATAATTTACAAGTAATTATTACATTAAATCAAACTTACCGCAAAAAAGCGAAGCCAACTGTCCTTAACGGTGTTTGGAATGTCACTATAATTCGGATATGGAAAGTCCAGTTGTTCTTAGTGATGACATTCATCAATCTGAACCTGCAAACATGAATGAAATAATAATTGAGAAAGTTTAAGAAATATTATTTTTGTGATGTTCTTTTTCAAAATAAGTTTTTTTGAAATATTTTTCAAAAATACTCATTTTCAACTTAGCATATAAATGTTATAATTTTTTTTCATGCTAAAACATAATTTATAAATGTTTATAAATATTTTTTATTATCATAACTACTTTATTATAAATTTTTATATTTAATCTTATGAAAATGTATAAAAATGGTATTTTTAAAAATTGACAACAACAAGTGATAATTTTGACAAGTGGCATCATAAAAAAGTATTTTTGAAATTTTTTCAAAAAAAATTGCATTAAGAAAATAGAAAGGCTAAATAAAAAAGTAAAATAATTTAAAATTCCAAAATATTATCATGTCGGTCTATCACAACGATGGATGAAAGAAAACGCAGTGTGTCCAACCTGGTGGCACGACAAGTTCTTCGATCGACATCTGCGTCCGAATAGTAGAAGTCTGAGACTCGGAAATTCGAGTCTCCGAGGCCGTAGGTGTCCCAGATGCCGAGACACCTCTATATCGGAAAGAATCAGTAGGACGAAAATCCTGGTACGACGCCATACAAAAAAAATATGAAAATCAAATATATTAGCATAGAAATGATAATATTACGATGAAATCACAAAAATTCAAGTTAACATTTTCAAAACATATAAAAATTGAATGATAATGTTTGTTTACTTTACAAACTCATAGGAATGTATAAAAAGAAGAAAAAAAATGGCACAAAAAAAATTCTGAAAATATTTTTAAAAAATCAAAATTAATGAAAACGTTTTATAAAAACAAAATTTATAAAAACTTTTGATAAATTTTTTTTTATGAAAACGGTTTGAAAAAAATGAAATTCATAAAAACATTTCTTAAAAACTAAATTCATAAAAACGTTTTAAAAAAAAATCATAAAAACGTTTTATAAAAAAATTAATAAAAACTTTAAAAAAAATAAATTATGAAAAACGTTTTCATAAAAAAAAAAATTCAGAAAAGGTTTTAAAATAACAAAATTCATAAAAAAATTTCAATAACAAAATTACTTAAAGCATTTAAAAAAAAAAAAATCATTAAAAACGTTTTATGTATTAACTTTTTACAAAAAAGTATCCTTGTCTAAAATCTAGATAAAGCTTTAAAAAAATACACAATATTAATCCTTACAAAATCTAACATCCTAAATAACACAATTTCATTCACACAGCTTAAAATCTACCAATCAAGTTAACACAATTTCTCCAAATCCTAAAAGTCTATCACTTTAAACTAAATCTATGATAACATATGCAAAAAATAGAAGAAACTTACATGAAAATGGGTTAGATTGAGAATATTGTAGAGAGAATGCGGAGAGGTTGTAATTTTGTTGTAGAGAAAAAATGATTTTGGAAAGAAGGAAAAATAATTTCGAACATATTAAAAGAATTTTCGACGGATACGTCCGTCGGAAATCCTTTGAAAATCATGAATATTTTCACGGTTTACCAAAAAACTGCCGCGTGGTGAAATAAATGGTGGTACAGTCAAAATCGACGCATTTTCGATGCATTTTGGAGAATTTTCGACAGATTTTGAAGGATTTCTCATGGAATTCTAACGGGATTTGGATATCCAATGCATGTAATCCGATTGGTCAGTCAACAAAGGAATATTCCATTCTGTCGGAATTTCGTCATAATTTTTATTTTCCAACGGAATTCCGATGGATTATGACTGTAATATCCCCGATCATTGATTGATCGGAAGCATCACCGATTCATAATTAGATGTCCGATCCGAGGTTCCCGGAACGCATCCAAAAACCCTAGACCAAACTTCTAAATACTCATCCCTATCGGATACAACTCAAGGCTTGCCAACCCGAACTATACCGAGTAGTTAGTTCGTCCGGACCGAGTTTATACAAACATACTATTATAAATATTTATACATAGGATTTTAAACGTGATACAAAAACATATAAGTCACATGTTTGGCCACGAGTCTAGCATGCACCCGATTGTTATATGCTAGTGGTTACCTGCAAAACAAGTAGAGTCATAAGAAACTAATTTTTCTAGTGAGCCAAGGCTCCCTAAACATGAATATAATCACCCAACCAAACCCAAAATAATAATCACACACAAGCATGCATATCATGAGCAAGAAAAGCAACAATTACGATCGATTCAAAATAAGTTAACTTTTAAGTTTTATTAAGACCTTGCGTGATTGACTACTTCCCAATCCTTCTCACCACTAGGCATCGCCCAGCCCATAACCACAAAGGCTAAACAAGCCGATGATCTTTTACCCTTCCAATGGCCTTAGTTGTTTAAGGTATCACACCGGAATTCTGCATCGTCATGCAGTACACGGCCTTAGGCTGCAATCTCGTCTCTCCGTGTCTTCGTGTACTTAAACTAGTGCGCATTAGAACTAGTTAAGCCACGATATTTAGGGAAGAGTCTTACCACGTTTATCATAAGCTTATAAGGCTTACAAGACAATTAAGTAACTAGTAAATTCATAAACGTATAGCATAATTTCCAGTCTTAAATATATTGCCCAATTTTTAGTATTATAGCTATTGCACAAGTTAGAGCTTTTAAAAAAATCTAACAAGTGAATTAATCCAAATGTGCAAGGACCTCATAAGACTATAAATCAAACACGCAACAAGCATCACCAAGACTCACCTTTGACTTGGTGAAAAATCACGGTTATGGTCAAAGATTTCTACCCATGGTTTTGCTTAACTCGGACTGGGATTCTGTAAAAAATGTTCAGACTAATTACCATGAAAATATTATACGTTTTCTAAGGAAAACTAGCTCAGAATGGTTTACGGGTCTTACCTAGATCGGAACATAATTATCCACGGATTTTTATCACCTTTCTCCGAAACCTAACCGAATTGTACCCATATTTTTGGGATGGTTCCAGACATTTCATCAAGAAACTAAAGTCAAAATCACGTCCAAAATGAAAAATCAAGTCGGACTGGAAAGGTTTTGGATCCAGAAATCTTACCCTAAAATTTCCCGAAATAGCTCGATAGTGGTTCACGACGGACTATTTGCTATGGTTCACGACCGACTTATTTATCAGACTGTTGGCTGTAGGATTTTTATGGATTGATTCCGTGTGGACTGGTAACAACAAGTCAGAGAGGGGTTTGTATATAGGCTGAGGGAAATCATACCAAGCTGGTGAACCAGCTGTTCATTCTGGTTCCACCGATCACTGCCACGGTCGTGACACTTGGCAGTGATGAAGCAGAAACCAGGTTTGTGTGTGACACACCCAGGCGTGTGGAGAACACACCCAGGCGTGTGGATAACACACCCAGAACACATGCCCACACACAACTAACCTACACACCAAGCTAGCACACATGCTGGTGAGTCACCCAGCTGCTTACCCAAGGTTCTCGGTGAAAACTGCATGATTCAGTCTTTTTCGATCCAACTGATTTTCCCTCGATCTATACTGATTTTTTTCTCGACCAATCCCTCTTTCTAAGTCTTTTTTATCCTTCTCATGGTTCTCTAATTGGTTGGGAACAATCTGGTCATATCTCTATCCCATCAGATCGTAAAAGGTTTACCGATTTTTCGACCGGGTTTGTACCGCGTGACCCAGTTTGCATTTTCTTCATACCAACTGAATAATTTCTCGACCCAGTCAACTTTGGTCTCGTCCAAAAGGCTTTTCTAAATCTTTCCTTGATGATTTTGAAAAAAACTTCCCCTTAGCTATCCTTAGCCCTAATCCGAATCATTAGAATGACAATTTTTGAATTTAGGGTATAGGAAATTGGAGATTTATGGTTTAAAAAACAGTATTAATTGTTTAAAATATCATTACAAAATATTACATATTGCATTTGTTATAAACAATGTTTATTATTTATAGATTTATAGGTAAACGTTTTGGGAAACATTATAAAATGTTACATATTGCATTTGTACGGTTGATACTATTCTTAAATCTATTTAAATAACATTCAATACATATAATCAGTTAGTTTTGCAACAATTGAGATTGGTTTATGTCTTATGACGTTATATGCTAATTTTGATGTCCCTAAACCTTAAACCCGTCTGAATTTTTTGTTACCGTCAGTATTCCGGCAGAATATTATATATGATTCCGACGGATTTTCGACGAATACTTGTTTATAATTAGAAAATTATATTTACGTAAATTATTATTATTAAATATAAAGGAATACTAGCCAAATAATATTTTACTTCATGTTTATAAAATATTATTCATTTCATGGTTATAAAATATTATTCATATATTACATATGTTACATATATTACATGTGTTTAGAAAATAGAGTTAATCAGCTACACTTAATCTGAATCTGGTGAATACTCCGAATACGCTGAATTTGTAACTTCTTCAACAAATGATTCTTCCAATATGGACAATCCGAGAATTAGAGATACTCTGTTTGTGCCAATTGTGTCACTCGCCTACACCGTCTACAAGCACATGCCCACTTCCACCACACAAAACAGTCTGCTCCACACCAAAATCTCCGAATTGAATCAACAAATAATCACCATCTAACTAAGGGGGTGGACCATCAAATACTTTTTTATACTTTATAAACATAGTGGTGTTTCGGCGATAGGGATGGTTCGATGGAAGAATCTGCTGGTGATAATCAAACCAACACGTCTTTCTTCCGTGCTTCAATTGGAATGCATAGTGTTATCTTGACAATAAGGACACGCTAGCCTACCATGCGTTGACTATCCAAAAATCATCACATACACGGGAAAATCGCTAATAGTCCACATAAGAACCGCATGTATACCAAAATCCTGCTGCAATGAAACATAAAACTTGTCAATATCGTGCTCCCATAACATCTGCAACTCATGAATCAATGAATGTAGGAAAACATCAAGTGATCTCTTAGGAAATGCTGGCCCGGGAACTAGAATAGTTAGAAAAACTCTCGTTTCATGCACAGAGATGGCGGTAAATTGTAAGGTGTAACAATTACTGGCCATAACGAATATTACCTCTCATGCTTCCCAAAAGGGTTGAACCCATCTCTACTTCATCTGAGATATACATTCTTCTGCTCCAATGCAAATGAAAGATACACTGAGTTCAAATATTTCCACGCTTTTGCATCTGATGGATGCGCTATTTCTCCTTCGCTTGTATGCTATACATGCCATCTCATTGCACTCGCAGTGCGCTCGGATTGTCATAACCTCTTCAACCTCGCTGTCAACGGAACTAGAGCTCTTACACTTGTATCATGATACCGAGGATGCCGACAAATTCAACATGACATCCGTTATGCATCCTCTCTCCAACACAACATACAGTTTGCCAGGCATACGTCTATCACCTGATACGGCAAACCAAGACCCCTAACCATTTTCTGTATCTTATAGTATGAATTTGGTGCAAGATTGTCCTCAGGAAAAAGGCTTTTAACAAAATCCGCTATCACATCCACACACTCGTCGACCAGATTAAATTTCGACTTTATGTTCATCAGCTTAGTCGCAGTTGATAAAGGAATCACCATCTCTACAACCTTCGTATAATGGCTGTTTAGCTGCATCTAACATATCAAAGAATCTACAGGCTTCTAAATTAGGCTCCTCTGCACTATGACCCTCCTCAACAAATCCCGGTAAATTTTTTCCAAACGCATCATTCACCATCTGAAAAATACTTGCGGTATCAAATTCCATTGTAGTTTCTTCTATTCTATATGTTGTATACTGGGCACTCGAACTAGAAATATCTACCATTGTCTCGTTTTCTCCATGCGCATACCAAATCTTGTAACCCGGCATAAACCTATGGATATAGAAATGCCCCCATACTCTTTTTATCGAACCTGATCTATGATTAATACAAGTAGGACAAGGACAACGAATTTTACCGGGTTGCAAAGCTCTTTCTTGGTTTTCGGCAAATTCCATGAATTCCTTAATACCAGCCGCAAACTCTTCTGTTAACAGTCTCGTCGCTGGATCTTTCAAAAGTTTTTCATCTACGATCGAAAATATTCATAAGGATTCGAAGAAGACATATTTTGTTTGTTTTCGTGTTATTGGTATAGAATGTTGTGAATGAAAGAGTGAGGGAAAAAGGTAATTTATAGGCACATTTTCCAAGCGATTATGACGGATTTTCGATTGCAATTCAAACGGTTACAAAGCGACTTTATAACGGCTAGATATATGTCAGTTTTCAAAGCCCGTCAAAATTTCTGACGAATTTTCGACACTTTTTCTTGCGCCCAATTTTCGTCGGAAGAGAACCGTTGGAATTAACTGTGTTTTTTTGTAGTGTATATATTTTCACAGATTTTCAAAATTTCTGCCTACCCAATCACTGTTTATTCGCTTTACCTAATCATGTTATCAAATTATTTTTTAATTCTTTTTCAAAGTTGTATGGAAATTGAGATCTTTTAAGAGCTTGGTTGGCTAGAAAACTTGAAGACAGTAGTTGTTAGAGAATTTAGATGAGATTGTTATGGTAAAAAATTGTTATGTTTTGATCAGATTTCATGAGATGTTTTCAATTAAACATTGTTTTTAAATGATTTTGAGTTATTTTATGAAAACTATTATGAAATTTTATTGAAATCTTTAGAATTATCACATAAAACTATGAAAATTGGATTTTTGTATTTTAAATTAAAAACCATAGTAAAACACTATAGTGGCACCTCTTGTCTGTTCTGGTCTGACAATTGGTCACCTTTTGAGAGCCTCACAAGATTTCTAGAAAACGGTAACAACTCCAGATTTGGGATCCCATTGCAATCTACCCTCGCTAGCCTTAATCACCAGGGGCGTTGGCTGATCCCATCAGCCAGATCAGAGAACCATGTTACATTGCAAGCGTATCTCACTACTGTAACACTATCTGAGAAGGAAGACTACTATGAGTGGGAGATTAATGGAAGAATCCATAATCGATTCATTACAGGATTAGTTTACAGTGAATTGGTAGAGAATTTACCTGTTGTTCCTTGGTTCAAAGCTATCTGGATTAAGGATGGAATCCCTAGACAAAGCTTTCTTTGTTGGCTCTTCACTCTCAACCGTTGCCCAACGAAGGATAGAATAATTAGATGGGGTTTACAAACTGATCCGAGATGCCTCCTTTGCAACAATCTACCAGAGAGTAGAGACCACCTCCTCTTCGACTGCAGTTTCAGCTGGTCGATTTGGAGCCGCATTGCTTCAAGATCGCAAACGAATGCAAACCGTAACTGGATCACCTCCCTCACCATCATGCAATCGCTCACAGGGCCAAGAGATAGGACGAGACTTTCACTATTGGCTTGGCAAATCACGATCTACAACATCTGGATGGAACGCAATCACAGACTCCATCAAAATAAGTTCCGCTCAACCGATTCTATAATTCAGATGATCTAACCCAACTCTCGCTTCTGATATGATGCAGAGATGGCTGAGTAGACAATAATCTGGCCAAATCTGGATGATTCTCCGGCTAATTAAGCTTCCTATCTTGCAGACCCTTTGACTTCCCATTCCAATCACGACAAACTAATCATCCTCGGTTCTTAATTGAGTTTCTTACTGTAATACTAGGTGGGCCCCGCGCCTTGCGCGGAAAAATAAATACATTAGTATGTTAATAAAATTAAAAATATAAATTTTTTGATTATCTATTCATTTTTCAAAAATACATATTTAAATAAAACAAATCGAATACGACATTTTCGTGTATCGAATACTACGGAGAAAGATTTGAGAATCATAAAAATCAACTTAACCGACCTTATCTCGTATAATGATATATAACATATAACTTCTTCCATATTTATATGTAGTTGTAAATAATATGGATATAATTGACTAAAAAAAAAGAGATTGGAAATATAGATATATAACTTTTGCGTAAACACCATATTTTAGAATAAAAATACTAAAATATAACTAAAAAATAAAATAGAAATGGATAATTTATAAATAGAACTAAAGAAATTTTCAATTCCATAAAATAACTAAAAACTCAAAATCTTAGAGACTTTAAGATATTTTCTTATAAACCACATTCATTTTCTTCCATTCAAAACCATTCGTTTAAACAATACAATCCTATATATATTAATTAAGGAGACATTCACAAAAAAATCATAGCTGTCGTTCAAAGAGAATTTTAGGGGACATGTCATTTAATTTAACCAATCAGAACATTTCAATTAAAACTATATGCCATGGTGGAAATCTCTACATATTCTCATTAATTTTATAACATAAGCCCATTAATACATGTTTTACAAATTTAAACATAACTAAATGTAATATTTTAGACTTACCATATCATCTATTTTTAATTTTTTCTGATATATTAACAAATTTTTTATTCTTATATTTATAACAATATTATATATTGTATATATGTATAACAATATATCCCACAAATTCATATAAATCTAAAATTTATCTGATTTATCGTATGCTCTATAATTTACACGAATAATGAAGATCAATTTTACACTTGAAAGATATTGAAATAAATAATATTTGCATATGTTTTGATCAATTTTACACATAAAATATTAAAAATAATGACATTAACAGATTTTTGATCAAAAGTATTCAACTTTATTACATTTATGCACAATACATATCATTTTTGTACGTTTATAAATGTTAGAATTTATATGTTTTTTCATACACATTTAAATATTAAAAATTTATATATATTAAAATCGATTAGTCAACCTATGTAATCACTTAAGTACGAATCTTGTTGAATTTTGTATGGACGGATTTAAAGAATCGTAATGACGTTTATAAAAAAAAATCAAAAGTGTATTATTTTAAAATGTATATATTTTGTTGTAAAAAATTTCACAATTAAATTAATGTTTTATGTTCGCATCGACGAATGTCATGTGTTGTCCCAAAATAATTGACACCAATTTATAGAGTTCAAAAATAATTTATTAACAATTTATTAAAAATAATCATTCACACCAAAATGATTCCTAGGAAAATGATGCCACTTACACCATTTTGAATTTATTATCCAATTTTTAATTTTTAGATCTAATTTTTAAAATCAGTATTCTTATTTTATAAGTAATTATTTTTTTTGTATATAAGATTAAAAAATATATATTTTGAAGATAACCAATTTCACTATTTTTGATATTTTAAGTTTTTTCTTCTTATCATTGTTATCATTTTTTCCAGTGCCCACATTTATTATCTTTACTCAACGCAAATGTTTGTATTTATTTATATTTTTTATTAATATTTTTTTTGAAGAGAACATTATAAAATTATTCATTAACATTGTAACATCAATTTACTTTAAAAAAAAATAAGGGGTACTAAACCCTAACATGGAAGTCTAAACCCTTATAAATGCACGTAAACATTGAAAATAATTCATAAATCCTAAATCCTAAATTCTAGCATCAAATCTTAAATCCAAATACAAACACGTATATATTGATTTTTTATAGTAATCATATGCCATCAAATTCTTTGATCAGGGATGTTAAACCCTAGCATGAACGTCTAAACCCTAACCATGCACACAATCATTGGAAATTATACATAGACTCATTTGATGGTTTACAGAAAATGTATAGGCTAGGATTCAAGTCCTCGATTCATCGTGACCCACTATTAGTAATAAAATCTCCACATTATATCATTTCATAGAACAATTTGATCGATGAGTTTTAATTTGATTTTTTTGTTCTTGTTTCTACATAAAGTATTTGAAACACATGAACTTACTGTTCGGATTTAGAAAATAAGAATTTTTAAATATATATATATATATATATATATGTTTTGTCTTTTATTTCGGTGGAGCGTCTGGTGTTTTCCTCTTTAACGCTAATTGTTTGGATCAAATTTTGGGTCCCTCGTACGGAGTCGTAGATTTCTTGCATATAACCTTAGAGTGTCCTATGGGAATAGTCAGAGAACTCCTGGTACGTAGGACTTCCGTCCGCCTAAGTTGCTGTCTCTGGTGAGATATTCATGATGATTCTCTGGAGATGCGTTGGACCATACATAAGTAATATCGTCAGGAATGATGAGAAGGGGTTTCCCTCTTAAAGACTCTCTGACGCCCAAGCCAGGCTACCACTTGAGAGTAAATTGATTCAAGAGGTGAGTGTGTTAATGAAACTAAAACATAAATTTTTTGATTATCTATTCATTTTTCAAAAATACATATTTAAATAAAACAAATCGAACATGGCATTATTGTGTATCGAATACTACGGAAAAAAATTTAGAATCATAAAAATCAACTTAACCGGACACCTTATCTTGTATAATGATATATAACATATAACTTTTTCATATTTATACGTAGTTGCATATAATATGGATCTAATTGACTAACAAAAGAGATTGAAAATATAGATATATAACTTTTGAGTAAACACCATAACACCATATTTTAGAATAAAAATACTAAAATATAACTAACAAAATCAAAATAGAAATGGATAATTTATAAACAGAACTAACGAAAATCTCAATTCCATAAAATAACTAAAAACTCAAAATTCTAGAGATTTAAATATTTTCATATAAACCACATTCAGTTTCTTCATTCAAAACCACTCGTTTAAAAAATAAAATTGTAGCATTTTAAAATGTTAAATTTGATATGGACGGATTTAAAGAATCGTTGTGACGTTTATTAAAAAAAAAATATAAAGTGTATTATTTTAAAATGTATATCTTTTGTTGTAAAAAAATTCACAATTAAATGAATATTTTATGTTCGCATCGATGAATGTTATGTGTTGTCCCAAAATGATTCACACCAACTTATAGAGTTCAAAAACAATTTATTAACAATTTATTTAAAATAACCATACACACCAAAATGATTCTTAGGAAAATGATGCCACTTATACCATTTTGAATTTATTATTCGTTTTTTTAATTTTTAGATCTAATTTAACAAATCAGCATTCTAATTTTATAAGTAATTGTTATTTTGTATATAATATAAAAAAAAAATCATTTTGAAGATAACCAATTTTATTATTTTGATATTTTAATTTTTTTTCTTTTATCATTGTTATCCTTTTTCAGTGTACATATTTATTGTCTTTAATCACCGCAAATATTTGTATTTATTTATATTTTTTATTAATATATTTTTTTAAGAGAACATTAGAAAATTATTCATTAACATTATACCATCAATTTGTTTAAAAAAAATAAGAGGTGCCAAACCCTAATTCGGGAGCCTAAATCCTTACAAATGCACGTAAATATTGAAAATAATACATAGATCCTAAATCCTAAACTCTAGCATCAAATCTTAAATTCAAATACAAACACATATAAATTGATTTTTTTTAGTAATCGTATGCCATCAAAGTTTTTGATTAGAGATGTTAAACCCTACCATGAACGTCTAAACTCTAACCATGCACACAATCATTGAAAATTATACATAAACTCATTTTTATGATTTACAGAAAATGCATAGGCTAGATGTAAAGGATTCAAGTCCTCGATTCATCGTGACCGACTATTAGTAATAAAATCACCACATTATATCATTTCATAGAACAATTTGATCGATGGGTTTTAATTTGATTTTTTTTGTTCTTGTTTCTACATAAAGTATTTGAAACACATGAGCTTACTGTTCGAATTTAAAAAATAATAATGTTTTTGTTTTAAATAATATGTTTTGTCTTTTCTTTCGAGGAGTAATTCATAGTTCCGTTTGTTTGGGTTTTAGTGTTTATTTTATCAGAACTATGAATTATTCCTCAAAACAGACATAATCCGAACAAACCTCTTCATCGAATAAAAGACTCAAAAACAGAGGAAGCCTTGTTAAACACGAAAAAAGAAGTATATGTTCATGTAACAAATTTCTTTCAAACATAAAGGGTAAAAATATTAAAAGGAGATATCTTGTTGAAAAGGCAAAACCTAAAAGAAGAAGTATGATTAGATAACAAACTCCTTTCAACAAAAAACGAAAATATGTAGAGATAATATTATTAGAAAATTACCTTATAGAAAAGGTCAAAGTCTGGAAAAAAGAAAAATAAATAAGAATCATTACAATAGCAAGAAAAAAAAAATGGATAGATCAAATAACTAACACAAAAACACAATTACTAAAAATGTATGTCATCATAAATTCAAGACACGTAAACAAATTAATATTAATTTTAAATTTTAAAATAAATATTAGAATAAAAGTACATACCAAATTTAATAATAATAAATAAGATTTTATAATAAACAATTTTTTGTTAGAAATAAATAACTGATTATTGTTAGAAATAATACAATATATAAAATACAGACTATACTTACTTTTTGAAATTAACAAAAACGTTGCAACCTATAAAACGAATACAATGATAATAATTAAGACAGTAAAAAGACGAATATAAGATAAAAATAACATAAGCTGTATAATAGAGAACAAAAAACATAAATTTAAGAATAAATAAAAACAAATTATACCTCAAAGAAGAGTTTAAAACCTATAAAAAAGAACAAAACGATAATCATGAGTAAAAAATAAATAACAATTTCACGATATAATAAACAACATGAACAATATAATAGATAACAAAACACATATACATAAACAACAAATATAAGAACGAATTATACCTCTAAAAAGAGGTTATAACCTATAAAACGAATAGAACGATAATTAGTAGAAAAATAAAAGAAATAAACGAATAAACAAAAAAACTAACAACATGCGCAATATATATATTCTATAAACACAAAAACGAACAAAATAATACCTCGAAGACGGCGACATAGCCTACCAAAAAACAGAATAAATAAAACACTATCATTAGGGCAAAAAGAAAAATGTATTACAGAACAAACAATATGTGTAGTCTCTATCGTATTTATAACAAACGATAAAAATAATACCTAGGGTTTTAAAAAAACCGACACAAACAAACGGGCAAATAAAATAAACACTAAAACCCAAAACGGGTAAAATAGATGGGCCACAATAAAAATATACCCAAACCCATAGCAATTATATACGTTCGAAATAAGGATATTTTAGTCATAAAATTTTGATGGCAAGGGATTTTAATTAAACGATTTCATTAATGACATAAAGGTAAAAACAGGTCTGAGAGTGATTTTGGAGCCGCCACGTAGGATTTTGCACTTGCTAAATAATAGTATGATAAATCTATAAAATTAACAAGCATCAAAATACGTCAACTATGAACCAAAAATATAGAAATCCATTATTACGTAGATTTCCCAACTTTAAATATCAATAATATAATGAGTTATTGCTAGTGTTTATTGATATTATTGATAAAATGGGCCGGCTGTTTTAATAATATGACCCATTTGTAGATTTTAATATCACCAGTTAATTATATGGGCCAAGATAAAAAAAAAAAATTGAAACCCAGAAGCCCAATTTAAACGATGGCAGCATATGTAATTAAAACGATTCATTAATGACATAAGGGTAAAAATAGGTCTGAGAGTGAATCTGGAGCCGCCGCGTAGGATTTCGCACTTGCTAAATAATAGTATGATAATGTAAAAGGCCAAATATATGGCTTAATTGGGCTTCCGGAAAACTCTAGCCCAAGATGGGTATGTAAGTTTCATTTCTCATGTTTTAATAGTAAGCCCTAGGATCACGAATATTTTCAATAACATAAATTTTAAAGTACTAGTTGAATAACCAAAGATTTTATGAGACATTTACGATTATTATAACCAGTAACACCTTATTTTTTTTTATTAAAAATATGATTGAATGGCGTTTCAAATGTTTGATTAGATATACTAATTAGGCTTCCATCATTTTTCTTACATCATTTTTACATTATTATTACATTTTTAACATAATTATTACATATTTTCTTTACAAAATTTCATATATTCCCACCTATTATGTCTATATATAATTATTATTATACCAACAGAACAAATGACATATGTCAGTCAAATTTTAAAATTGGTAATCACAAAAGCCTAATACGTTGATACACAGAGTTTTTAACCCTAAAATATCACTGTAAGTCCACAGCAAACGAAGTAGTATTTAGGGATCGAATCCACGAGAACCAAGTATCACACTACGAATCTATATGAATGAAACTAAGCTAAGATGGCAATATAGTTGTTGGTAGCAATATGAAACGAAAATAGCAATTAAAGCGATGTAAATATCAGTTAAATGAAGCGTTAGGTCAAGGGCAATTCGTAGGAATCCAGAGATCATGAACCAGACAATTATTCAGAGAACAATAAGCTCACTTTTGAACTCAAACATGAATATATAACCAATCTACTGTCGTGGTATCAATCACTTTACCTAGCAACCTAAGAGTCTAAATTGTCGTTTGATCTTAGAATTCTAAACAAGCATTAACGAGCATGTTTGATATGTTCATGAATTGGTTATGAGTGGAAGTCTCATCTATCTACTGGTTGACCAATGGTTCATTAATATTTCTATATTAGAATGAATGGAGTTCGATTCTGAGAATATGTGGTTTAATGAGATTAATGGAAGCAAATTTATAAGAGATTTCTAGCGTGGTGTAAATAAAACCGTTTGTCGTAAATTCTTGTAGGTATGTTAAATTACCCGTTGTTGAATCGTTCATGTAATCATTCTCATTATTTTTAATAGATAATAATTAGATAATAAAAAAGAGACTCTTATGAATAATAATATATAAATTATATGTAAGAACAAATTATATAATTACATAATGTTAAAAGAAAAGTTTAAGATAATAATAATATTAAAAACTCTAAGAGCCTCTTATGAATAATTATGTAAAAAAAGATATTTAGACAATTTTTATTACATATTATTTTTCCTATAATTATTCATAAGATTCCGTTACATTGTTTTTAATTTTTTTTTTCTTTTTAACTTTTTTTTCAAGCATATTAGTCTTTGGTAATTACCAATTTAAATTTTGACTACATATATGTCATTTATCCTATGTTATTCAATAATTGATTTTCAAATCTTTATTAAGATCGTGTTTATTCAATATGTGATTTTCAAATTTTTATTAAAATCATGTGTTATTCAATCTATCATTTTTAAATACAAATTAAAATCAAGTGTTATTCAATATCAAAAAGTTAAACATGGATTTGATTTCAGAATGGATTTTAATGGATTTGAGAGTAATTTCATGTTAAAAATACAAAGGTTAAAATCTTTAGCCAAACCTTGTTATTTTGAATTTGATTTGACAAAAAAAACTATTGGACTCCTCATTTTCCTAAACAAAATTCATATATTTCTCATATCATCCCCACATATCCACAATTCATCATTCCAACGTATGATAAAATTTAATTCTTAAATCCATCTTACTTGATTTTGAAATCAAAGAATTCTATATAGATTTCCAAATACTCATGAATTTCCAAATCTATTAAAATCCATTAACCAATATTAAAATCTATATAGATTTATAAATTTTTAACAAATCAAAATGTTGTGTTTCATTATAATGAAGCGGTTTAAGATTTTCTGTAAATGAAGGGTTAGTTTTGTTAATTGATTTTTAGTAGAGGGGTTTTTCATTAAAAAAATTAGTTGAGAGATTTTTCTATTAAAAAATTAATTGATGGTTTTAAAATGAATATGATGATACTTGATAATGTTTTCGTTAAAATTCCTTACTCTGCTCGTATAAAATAATAGTACTTGTATATACCAATGTAACAGGAATTTTTTATGTAGATATATAATCTCTTAGCGTCATTTGTGTAGTTGGTCTTTTGGGTCAACTCTAGAAGTATTTGAGCCTGATCTATAATGATCCAAGTAATTTTACGGGTTAGGTCACATGTCTTTACCCCTCGTTCGGAACGGTATGGCCACGCGGCTAGGGATGAATCGGGTAGGAGCTGAGTGGTCAAACGTACAAATAATATACAAACAGGGAGCCGAACACGCAGTCTGGGTTTTTGTATCAGAAACCCAGGCGAGATATTATCTTTTACTTTGAGTAGCGTCAATCCAAATATTCAAATATCTTGTTCAAATATATTCAAATTGGTCTTTGGTCAAACGGTTAATGTTATTTACCTTGTCTGTGTGATAGGTAAAACAGCTAGCATCTACTCTATGGAATGATTAAAGCAGACAAAGGTGATTCCGAGAGACCTCCCGATGCTTGACTAGCTGCATTATCCACTGCACCTTGTACGGTGATAACATCGTCTTGAACCTCAGAACTGATTTGTCAGGCAGCTGGCACGTAAAGACAGAAGTGTTAGGTGAAAAGCATTTGAGTGCTTCGTACATGTCCAAATCGATGAATCCGAATCCGACCCCGACCTAGAACATGTGACCCGGTATTCTAGCCTTGATAGATAAAACTCTATAAATATCATTCTCTTTAACGAGAATAAGGAAGTATCATTTTTACTTCTTGCTTAAGTATTTCCAAAATCACTACTCTCTAAACACTTAAGCTTTCCCTTGTTTTCTCGAAATCTAATCTCCTTTTCCGACCTTCGCAGGTCACTTTTCGGTCATACTTGGCCCTTCTCTACCCAAAATAATATGTTTTCCACTTCCTCATTCACCCAAATTTCTCCTAGAAAACATCATGTTACACCGTAGATCACATCTTTTGACCCGGTGTCACTCTACTCTTTTCCTCATTTTCCAACTTCTTTCCAGTCTTTCCACACCTCAAACTCCTGGTCTTTCTGTTCTCTTGTTTTCTTTTCTAACTTGAACATCGGAGAGTCGTCGAAAAACACCCACCATTTTATTTTTCCGGCCTCAACATATTTGTTATTTGTATAGAGAACTTTCTTCCTAGTGGTTGGACCTACAGATGAAAAATCCCCTTAAACATATCATATCCTAGTTGAAAAAGAAAAAAAAAATCATCATATCCTCTTCTAATTGGTCTAATGTAAACAAAAAAAAACAAAAAAATAATATAGTAAAACATTTATGGGGACATTAATAGGCAAATATTACCTTCCTATTTTGTAGATTCACTAGACCAACCAACACAAGACACATAATAAAATGAAAAAGGTTCTTTAGATAGAAATCTTCTTATATAGAAAGTTTTTATAGCTATTTTTCCTTAAACCTTTTTATGTATTTTTTCTTTTACAACATTTCTATAATTTGTTGAAACCTCTTGTGGACCGAGCCAAAGATCAAAGTTAGAAACTCTATATAACATTTTACCCATTTGGTCCCTGAAAACACAAATCCTTTTCTTCTTCTCTTTTTTTTTCAGCATGGGGAGAAGAAAGGTAACACACCAATTGATTTCTGACAACTCCACTCGTCGAGTTACATTCAGAAAACGCAAAGATGGTTTATTGAAGAAGCTCAATGAATTGACCATTCTATGTGGTTTACGTGCTTGCGCCATCATTTACAGCGATTACAAGGAAGGCCCTGAGCTCTGGCCAAACCGTAACGAGGTTCGTGTTCTTCTAAACCGGTTAAGCGAACTCCCGGTAGAGAAACAAACCAAATACATGATGGACCAGAAGGATCTTATGAACAGGATGATCCAAGACGCAAAGAAGAAGTTGGAGAAAGAGCAGATGCATAGCCGTGCGATGGAACTTGGGATGGTTGCTTCGTTTGATGATCTAAACGATGCTGATTATTCCGAGGATCTGATCAAAGCGGCTGATGTGGTTGAGAAGAGGATCAAAGTTATCAGAGAGAGAATCGAGGCTTTAGAATCAGGAGCAGCCCTAGTCAAGAAAGAATAGCCTTTAGAACAAATTTCTTATCTTTAATTTTCATGGATTTTTATTGTTTACAAAATAAGTTGAAAATTGTGTTTTGTGTTTTGTTTTGCACTTTTAAGAAGGACCGAGGAGAATGATATAAATCTCTTTGGCCTTCTTGGTGTTATATCGCTTAAGATTATATAGAATGGACAACATGATGTATTTGGTTTTGACCAGATTGGTTTATTTTTAGAGAGATTTTCTCCCTTTTATATATATGTTTGCTATTTTTATTTTTTGTTCTGTTTTTTTTTTTCATTCAATCTAATGTTTTTATTGGATAGATAACCATTTGATTTATTGTCGAGCAAAAAAAAAATGATCTCGCTTATCTGCATCGACAATTGATCGACAGTCGATTGAATTTTATATCTACTACAAAAATTAATTGATAATCGGTTGTAGCAAATCCGGTAAATAATGTATTTCTATTTAAATAACAGAATATATGTATATATTTTATGAAATATTTAATAAATGTTTTTAAAATCCTAATAGTTTGTTTTCAATATTAGATGCAATCATAATATATTTTTATGTGTTTATCATTTTTTCTTAAACTAAATTTGCCGTTCAGAATTTATAAATATATGTAAATAACTCAAATTCAAAATCAATTTTTACATGTCATATAGTTATTGAAAAACTAATGATTTTTTTTTAGTTTATTTATTTTAAGATGTTACATTTTTTTCTTTTTTAAAAAGAAATCGAACATAGTTATAATATTAATTTATTTGTTGCCCAAAATTTTATTTCTATGTAACTGAAAATATTATTCACCAAATTTCATTAAAGCTAGCAACAATGTTAATTTATTTGTTTGACCAAGAAAGTACAATTTTTGCTATGCATTAGTTTTTTTCTATCAACTACGGCATCAATTACAAATCTATTTTTGTTTTTGTCGTAAATCAATTACCCCTTTCAATTTAAATATTTTAATTTTCAATATAAAGAGTATTATGTAACTAATTTAAAGATTTGACCGATTAGAAAATATTTATTTTCAGTTTCATCGTCAAAAATGTATTTATTCTTAGTTTACAACTTGTAGAAGAAAGGCAACATCCAAATATTTTAAGCCTTTTTATTCCAACTGTAGTATGCATAGACATCGATAGAAATCCACTAAATGTAAACTTTTTACTTTACCCTAAATTTATTTCCAACTTTTGTTTCTATAACTATTAAATTATAAATATATTAAATTCATGACCATCTCTTCTTTAATCCTTGTGGTTTATAAGGAAATACATATTAAATTATATTCATAGTAAAACATATTCATTGCACATTATTACCGTAAGAAGAAAAAAAAAGAAAAAAAAATACACATATATATATATACACACAAAATAAATAAAATAAGAAAAATTCATAAAAGTTCGTTTATAATTTGAAAGGTTGAAATATCAAATTAGAAAATTAAAATTTTATGTATTTAAATATAATTTTATTAATTGTATTTAGTATATCTTTGAATTAAATATCATTTTTTAATTTAGACAAATTTTTTAGCGCCACGTGTATTTTAACTTAGACGAATTACTGAACATTATTTATTAACTTAACAATTAGTCATTTGGATCGCCTTTAGAGATATTTGAACCCAATCCTACAAATTTCCGAACAACTCAGTGGTAAAGCCACATTCTACTTGGATCCTTGAGACTTGGCAATGTAGCCACGTTAGCACTTGCATATGAGTGGTTAGGAGGCCAAAAGATGACATACTCCTTACATATATTGCTCGGTCTCTGATTAGAATTCGGATCAGGTAAGTCATTCTCAATCTTAGAAATTAGGAAGGGTTTAATATTTTTTTGGCAATTTTTGTTTATTTTTTTTCTCGGTTATTTTTGCATTAAGATTTTGTTTTGGTATTTAACACTTTTTGAATTTAGTCATCAAACACTTCTTTCTATTTTTAATTACAATCATAGTCTTTTTCAGGAGAATTCTAGAATTTTATCCCTCAAGTTCGTCGTTTGCAAACTTGAATTTCAATCTAGGCTTAGCGCTTACTAATTCTAATGATTTATGACTAAATCAGGGTTTGAGATAATCCTAAGAGAACGAGGCTTTTACACTTTAAAAATTCGCACATATTGCGCTGAGATCTTCAGTTGTCGGAAGCACGTTCTGCCATTACCTATCTCTACATCAAACCATCATCTCTGATGGTTACACCTAAGCTAGTAGACTCGAAAAAATATAATCATGATCCAAAGATATTCAGTCTTAACTCTTGACTCGGGAGATCGGGTTCAGCTGTTTTGAACTGAGTCTCTATGGGTTGAATTCGAGCTCGATACTAATAGTGTTAATGGACCTCGGGTTGGACCAAACTATATTTGGTGAAGCACAATTGAGAAATTTGATCGAAATTCTAAGCCCAAGTTAAACAAGTCCAGTCATATTTTAGTTAATGGAGTTATGATTTGTTGACCGAACTTATTGGAGTCTAGACGAACTATAACACCAACAAAATTAACAAAATAACAATGTCTGATATTTCGTGGGTAAATAGCAAAAGTTCAAATGAGATGTTAGGTTTCATGGACTTCCAACTTAAAACCAATTGGTAATGAGTGGATTGGTTCATGTCTCTTATATATTACTTAGATCTCATCTCGACTTTTGATGTGAGATTCCTAACACACCCCCTCGAGATGATGGCTCTTCCCTCCCATCTCGAACTGAATCCCTCTCTAGAATCGGCAACATACCCTTTTTGGGCTACCTTTCTTGGGTCAAACCTGACTCTAATACCATGTTAAATTTTATGGGCTTCCAACTCAAAACTAATTGGCAATGAGTGGATTGATCCAGCTCCATTATATATTAGTTCAAATCCTTTACCACTTTTAATGTGGGATATATTCTTCACACGCCCCCTCGAGATAATGGTTATGCTAGCCATTAATCTCTACAGAATTCTAGTATAGGATTAATTTCATGTTAGATTGATCTGACAATTTTTTTGTCGAATCGATTTCTGATAAGATCGATTTCGGTTCAGATTAGAGCACAGTGTGTTCGGACTCTTATACCATGTTAAATTTCATGGGGTTCCAACTCAAAACTAATTGGCAATGAGTATATTAGCCTAGGACCCTCATATATTAGTTCAAATCTCTTTTTACTTTTGATGTGGAATATATTCTTCACATGAGAAAAGTCGAGATTGTTTCTGCTCTTAGGCAAGAAACATTATGCAAGTATTGGTTCCATAACATCATATTATATATTGTTGGGCTTTGCAATCCCATGTCCAACTTTACCTATTAGTATGATATTATTTGTTTTGGGCCAAGTGGCCAACCCCGTACGGATTTATTTTTGGAATCCTTCCCAAAAGGCTTCATACTAATTGGAATTGGACTTGACTTATATATTACACCATAATTGTCTAATCTTCCGATGTAAGGCTTTGATTGATATCCCAACAATCATCTCCACAAACCAAGAAACACAAAAATCATTGCCTTCCCTCCAACGAATCCATCTTGGCACTCATCTTGTACAACCATTCTCACCAACAAAACTAGCCTCCTGACCTTCCACACAGTAAGAAAGACTTTCGACACAAGGCATCGGCATCCCTTAATTTCGAGGTTGATATTTAGGGTTTTTACATGCATTAAGACCATGTTTCTATTTGTTTCAATCTCCTTTCATATCATTTGCATTACATTTTGCCCATTCTGAGTCTCTTTTAGTTTAAGATTGTGTCTTAGAGTCTAGGATATGTCATATGTGTTCTTGCATTTTGCCTCTTGTTTTGAGTATTTTTAGGTATATTTGGAGACCTTGGAGTGGGTTGGATGCAAGGAGGTTAATGTCTCATGATGCTTTTGGAGGAAAACGAGTCATTATGGGTGCAAAGAGTTGCATGGTAGAAGTGTCCGAAGTTTATCATTTGTTGAAAGGCTTCTCATTGTTGGATCAAGCGTAAAGTTGGATACAAGATGGCCAATTGAGTCAGCTTTCATTTGGTAGTGGTTTGAAGTCGGTCGGATAAATAGAGCAGAAGTTATACTAATTTTGGTGAAGACATATTTTGCTGGAAACTACCATCGGTCATCCCCATCAGGCAAAACAGACCGATTTGCAGAAACCATATTTTGTATTTCGACTGCAGTTTTTCAGATCCGACCCGCTTAGTCCCGGGTCGACCCGAGTCCGTTCTAGACCTCTATAAATACATTTTTAGCTTTGTAAGAACCTAAGTTTTCTTTTCTCTAGAATTGGATTTAGATCCAAACTCTTCTCTTGATATTTTAGATTGATCTTCATCTTCTCATGCCACTCTAGTGAAGAATTCTTCACCTCTACCTTTTATCTTTATGTTTATATCTTTTGCTTCATCTTTTATCATGTTTAACACTTAGCCTTTTGTTGGATCATGGGTAATGCTAGATTAGGATGATTTGATGGTTAGCTGATGATGATTTTGGTTGATCGTTGTTAGATCCTTCACTTAGGTTGAGCTTAATGCTAGTTTTGACTTGATCACTCAAAATCTAGACTTTAGGCATTTCATGCCCGGAAAGTGTTTGTGAAAATGTGTAAACCACACATTTTGTGAGCTTTATATACATAGCAAATGGGAATTGATGATTAGGGTGTTTGGTGAACTAATTGGACTTTTTCTTAATGCTCATTGATTATCTAATTGCAAACAGAAATTTATGATAATTAGGTGATTAGTGTCATGGAAGTAGATTAGTCATATTTGTGAGTTCCATGTTCTATGATAGTGTTTAATTCAATCTTTTGCATCATTATTTGATTGTTAATCCATTCTTATCATAGTTAAACTCATTGTCCAATGTCTTTTCCTTGTTTTGCTTCTTGCATTTAGATTTTTTGCATTTCTTAGCTTTTAATCCAAACAAAAACCCAAAAATATTTGTTTCTCGCATCTCTTGTGTTGCAATCTTTAGTTCCTTGGGATCGATCCTTAAGTATTTTTCGGTGTTCCATGCCCTTGTGGATTATTTGAGGCTTTATAAATGTAAAGCTTTGATCGCATATTGGATCTTCGCTCTCTAGCAAAGATAAAATAGAGCGCATCAAGTTTTTTTTTGCGCCGTTGCTGGAGACTAAACATTGCCATTAGAGTTAGGATTCAAATTAAGACTATAGTATTTTTATTTTCTTTTGTTGTTAATCTTTTCTCTTTTCTTATGATCTTGATCTCTTAGGTGTACAACTATGAGTAAAATAAACATGCAAGGAAGGAGTGAATATGAAGAAGTAACCGTCAAGCTAGCGACGTTAAACGCGCCCTTGAAAACTTTCCCAAGCCTATCATTGTCAAGCTAATGACACAAAACAAGCATGAATAAAGAGGACAAAGCCTCTTCCTCATTACGAACCTCATGAGTTCTTCTAAAAACTCTAAGGCACCACCTTCTCCATTGTATATACCGTTTTTGTTTTCATATTTTTCTTCTTTTGTGTCTTGTTCCTTTCTCACTGAGACGGTAAGAAGTAAGTCTGGGGGATGGATATTCGTTGCTAATTCATGTTTTAGTTGTTTTGTTTTCCTTCTCTTTGAGTCTTGCATTGTGCATACATCTAAAACCGAAAGAAAAAAAAACCCCTAAAATTTTGAAAAACCAAAAAGATTTTCCTTCATTTAGTTGCATTTTCATTTGCATTGTATGTCCATTATAGATTGCATTTGCATTGTAAATATGGAGAACATGATAGAAATACCTTGTAGAGGTTTTTAGTACATAGCATTCCTTGTAAATATCTTGATAATGCTTTATTTTTACTTAATAGACCGCGAAAAGCTTGTTTCTCCATATCTTTGATCTCTCCGCCCTAAATTCTCTAAGTTTTGTTGATTCCTTGATTGAATTGAAACCAACTCCATTTTATTTGATCTTAATTAAATTTAATTCTCTCACTTATGCGTTTTTAGACCTTAACCATGGTTCACTTATACACATTCAAACCATTTTTATCCCTTTTTACCACTCTCCAATAGTTTAAATGGCCAATTCCGATTCAAATAAATCTTTTGAATGAGGATGATACCACACCTTAAAACCCCTAAGCCTTTCTTTGAAGCCTTCAGTAATTTGTTGAGTGGGGCATTTTCTATTTGCACTTCATGCATAAAATCTCTTGAGATAGAAACGACAAGGTTTTTCTTCCACTAGGAGTAGTCTCATTGGCTAGTCTATATGGGTTTGAGAGAGTCTTGACATTTTATTGGGACTTATGAGGGTTTTGGGAATGGTCGTTGGCTTTATAAGGGTGTGAGCTTTGTTGAGAAAAAAGAGAAGAGAGGAAAAGAACCAAAATTGTTAGTGAGAAAAAAAAAGAGTGAAACCAAAGTGGTTTGAGAATAAGAAAAGAGAAAGTTGTCTAGGGAGTGAAAATAAAAAGGAAATACTACTCTTGAGTTTAAAAATGTCTAAGTAAGAAACTCCTAGCAAAGAAAAAGAAAAAAAAAAGAATCAAAGGAGGAGTAAAATAAATAGAAGCAAGAGTATATGTTTAAGTGTAAAAAGAGCTCCTTAGGATCAATCCAAAAAATAAAAAAAAAGTTGAAGTAATTGGTGTTGAAAATAAGAGTGACCTTGAGTGAATCAAGAGAAGTTTTAGTAAGGTTGGGTGAGTTACAAAGAAAATGGGTCGGATAGAAAAATGGAAGAAAACATCTTGTATGCATAAATTGTTTCCCTTCTCCATTGCTTTTTCGTAATGACATGTGCCTTATGTTTGAGAGAATTCACTAAATATTTTGAACCTCCTTTTACTTCACATTGAGCCTATTCTCTTACCAAACCGATTGGACTATGTCAAATCCCCATTTGTGAGACTACACGTTTGAAAGAACTTAATGAATGTAGGGAGTTGGTGGATATGAGACTTTTAATCGCTTAGCATTGATTTTAGAGGCAAAAGATTGGAGTTGCGATAAGTGTGGGAAGCTTGATTGAGTATATGGTTCATTAGTAGCATTGAGTTGTATTATCTCGAATTGACATTGATTGCTTTGGAAAAGAACTTTGTGGTTCTAAGTTCTCCCTTTCAAACCTCTTCTTTGTTGCTTGTGTTTTGTTTGCTTGAGGGCAAGCAAAAGACAAGTCCGGAGGAGTTGATATTTGGGGTTTTACATGCATATAGACCATGTTTCTATTTGTTTCAACCCCCTTTCATATCATTTGCATTGCATTTTGTCCATTTTGAGTCTCATTTAGTTTAAAGTTGTCTTAGAGTCTAGGATATGTTTTCTTGCATTTTGCATCTTGTTTTGAGTGTTTTTAGGTGTATTTGGAGACCTTGGAGTGGGTTGGATGCAAGGAGGTTGATGTCTCATGATGCTTTTGGAGAAAAACGAGTCATTATGGGTGCAAAGAGATGCATGGTAGAAGCTTCCAAAGTTTATCATCTGTTGACAGGCTTCTCATTGTTGGATTAAGCTTAAAGTTAAACCCAAGATGGCCAATTGAGTCAGCTTTCATTTGGCAGTGGTTTGAAGTTAGTCGGATAAATGGAGTAGAAGTTATACTAATTTTGGTCAAGACATATTTTGCTGGAAACTGCCATCGGTCATCCCCATCAGGCAAAACAGACCGATGGCAGAAACCAGATTTCAAAACCCAGAATTCTCATCTACTGGAGTCTGCCATCGGTCATCCTCATCAGACAAAATAGTCCGATGGCAGAAACCAGATTTTGTATTTCGTCTGCAGTTTTTCAAATCCGACCCGGTTTGTCATAGGTCGACCCTGGTCCATTCTAAACCTCTATAATTACATGTTTAGCTTTGTAAAAACCCAAGTTTTCTTTTCTCTAGAGTTGGATTTAGATCCAAACTCTTCTCTTGATATTTTGGATTGATCTTCATTTTCTCATGCCACTCTAGTGAAGAATTCTTCACCTCTATCTTTTATCTTTATGTTTATATATTTTGCTTCATCTTTTATCATGTTTAACACTTAGCCTTTTGTTGAATCATGGGTAATGCTAAATTGGGATGATTTAATGGTTAGATGATGATTATTTAGGTTGATCCTTGTTAGATCATTCACTTAGGTTGAGCTTAATACTAGTTTTGACTTGATCACTCAAAATCTATACTTTAGGCATTTCACGCCCGGAAGGTGTTTGTGAAAATGCGTGAACCAAACATTTTGTGAGCTTTACATACCTAGCCAATGGAAATTGATGATTAGGGTGTTTGGTGAACTAATTGGACTTTTCTTAATGCTCATTGATTATCTAATTGCAAACGGAAATTTATGATAATTAGGTGATTAGTGAAGTGATTAGTGCTATGGAAGTGGATTAGTCATATTTGTGAGTTCCATTTTCTATGATAGTGTTTAATTCAATATTTTGCATCATTGTTTGATTGTTAATCCATTCTTATCATAGTTAAACCCATGGTCCAATATATTTTTCTTGTTTTGATTCTTGCATTTAGATTTCTTTTATTTCTTAGCTTTTAATCCAAACAAAAATCCAAAAATATTTGCTATAGATTAGTTTGTTTCTCACATCTCTTGTGTTGCAATCTTTAGTCATTTGGGATCGATCCTTAAGTACTCCTCGGTGTTCCATGCACTTGTTAATTATTTGAGGCTTTATAAATGTAAAGCTTCGATCACATATTGGATCTTCGCTCTCTAGCAGAGGTCACCTTGAGGAGTCTTTCCACAACGAACATGCAGCCCACGCCCACTTCTCTAGGTCCACATTTTCTAAACATGTGTTCTAATACCAATTTTTGGGCTTTGTAAGCTTATGTCACCCTTCACCAATTAGTATAATATTATCCGATTTGGGTCAAGTGGCAAAACTTGCACGAATTTGTTAGAAATTTCAACATTACTAACATGTTCTACATCGGGCAATTAGGGAAAAAGATCGGGAGACAAAGAAACCACAATATCAAGTTGAGAAACAATTCTATGCTCTTCATCTAAACTTTGAACGTGAGAAAATCGCAATTTTTTATTCAAATTTCAGAAAATTAAAATAATCTCACATGAAAATCTGGAAGCGTAGGGGTTAATAAACGAAATGTTAATATTAAATTTTTTTTAAATTTAACGTTGTTTTAACGACATTATGTTACCGCTTATTTTAATTTTTTAAGTCGGTTCCCAAAACGACTTAAAAAAAGCGACGTATCTTACCGTTTTTGTTGTAGTGATTACCGTTCAATCATAATTCTATCGTTAAAACATTATTTCTCTTTGAATTTTCTTATACTATTATTACATGTAAGAATTTGTGGCCTTACAGTGAAATGGCATTAATTTTGTAAGTGGATTAAAGAAGACTTAGTTAAATTTTAAAGATGATTTAGCATTGATTTTTGTGTGGATTAGAGAAGACCGTCAAAAATTCAAAAACAAAGACTCTTTACTCGCCAGTGTTTCTCTATCAGTCAAACACAACAAAAAAAACACTAAACAAGTAATTTATTTTGGACAACTTTGTGTTGTCACAGGTCACCACTTTAAATTTCCATTACTAAAAAACAAAAATAATATCTGTTAATAAATAAGAAATTTTCACATCTAATTAAAATCAGAATCAGTTTTCAATAAGTTCAGTTTTCAACAATTTCATAAGGGAACGAGGAACTGAAGTTGTTGAAAACTGATTCTGATTTTTCTGTTGTGTCTCCCCATTAAGCACTACACCCTTCAATTTTAAAAACCCTGTTGTTGATCTTGTTGTTTGTCGTCCCCACCAGATTTAAACCCTTACACAGTTCAAGAACGAGTTTGATACCCGCGGTTGCAACACAAGGGATGTCTTGTAAAATTTACAAATATATTTTTAATAGAAATTAGTGTTAATTTAAAAATATACACATAAATTATTAAGGTTTATTCATAACAACTTTAAGAATTGTCTTGTAACATTAAAAACTATTAGTTTTGGAAGAAAATCAAATCAACTATATAAAAACTTAATTATTAACTTTTTATAGATATGGAAAGTTATTTTGTATTTTACATTATTAATATATTAATCTTAATTTTTATGATAGTTAATGTAATAACTTGTATGCATTTTTTTTTGTTAATGTAATAATTTGTATACGTGTTAATGTAATAATTTGTATATTTTTATAGATGTATATAGTTTATTTGATTTTTTTTCCAAATTCAATAATTTTTAGTGCAACGTGATAATTTTTATCTGATAACTTTTAATAGTTATATAAAATAAAAATATTAAATTTGGAAAAAATCAAATCAACTATAACTTAACTAATAACTTTTATAGTTATAGAAAGTTTTTTTGTATATTATGTTATTAATATATTAATGTTAATTTTAATGATAGTTAATGTAATAATTTTTATGCGTTCTATTGTGTCAATAATGTAATAATTTTTATGTAATCATTTGTAGACTTTTATAGATGTATATAGTTTATTTGATTTTTTCCAAATTCAATAATTTATACTATTACGCGACAATTTTTATCGTTGTTATGAATAAATCTTAATAATTTATATGTATATTTTAAAATTATCAATTTCAATAAAACATACTACACTTTGGATATACAAAATATAATGTAAATGATATATTTAATAAAATATTTGATGGTATTTTTCAAATGATCATTTCGTGATTTATGGAAATATCATTTAATTTTCCAGGTAAAAAAATATCATTTAATTATCCAAGTTTTGCAATTTTCCAGAATAATTCTCCAACTTTTAGTTAACAATTTAATTACTCAAATTTACGTTGATTTCGCAAAATTAGACCATTTTCCCGTCACTAGTTACCACTTTAAATTTCCATTACTAAAAAACAAAAATAATATCTGTTGATAAATAAGAAATTTTCACATCTTTTTGAAAGTAAAGTGAAGTGAGTTTCTCTTCTCTTTCTGCGAATCCATGAGACTGGAGTTTTAACTTTTAGGATTAGTCTCAGTTATAAATGAGATATTTTTCATGCGAATCCATGAGATGGTAGGATTATCCTTTTAAGAGAATGAAGCATTTTAATTCATCTAAATATATTTTGGGAAATTTGGTAAAAATGGATAAATTAACATATATTGTCCCAATAATTTTTTCCTCATTTTTGCCATTTTTTATCTTCACTATCCTTAGTCAAATGTAAATAACTAAAAATAAATGATTTTAAAATCTAAATATTTTTGGAAAAATATAAAAATGGAAAGAATATTCCATGTGAATATATTAAAATATTGTTTTTGAAAAAATCAAAATTAAAAAATATTTGTTTTGTTTGTTCTACGTCCTCCAGAATTCACGTTCTACTTCTACGAGTTAGAAGAATATTTGTTCTGCTTTTTGATATATATCTACCAAATGTAGAATATGAATTCTAACGCTTGCTATGTGTTCTACTATTTCGTATAATTTATTTTCTACTCTTTGTTCTAAATACTACCAAATCCTGAATACATATGTTACCATTTTCTCTATCTTCTACCACGTCCAGAATAGAAATTCTACCGTTTTTCTATCTTCTACGGTAAGTAGCATGTGTTTTCTGCGAAGCGAAGTTAGTTTATAAAATTTCTCCAAATATAGGATCTATAGTTATTGAATGTCCCCATATCTTCCCATATCTTTTCCCAAAAAGGACGACATGTGAATATTCACGATATTTTTCTTCTTCACCATTTGCTTTCTTCTTCGTTTCTAAGTTCTTCTCCGTTTTTCTTCTTCGTTTCTAAGCTCTTTTCTCTGGTTGTCTCTTCTTCTTTTCGGTTAATATGTTGCATATATATGTAAAGAGAGGTTAATGTCTTCGTCGGAGACTTCGTATCCTCTGTCCCGGAGCATCTCCATGGTGGTTCGCCGAGCCATGTAATAGCTGTGACTATCTACAACACTTGATTCATCAACTGACTTGCTTAGACACGGTCCAATCGCTAACTCCTTACCTTTCCCCTCCATAGTCTCTCTCTCTCTGTTACTCACTCTCTCTCGGAGAAGCAAACTCTCTCTCGGAGAAGCAAACAAAGCTTGAGTAGAGTGAAGGTGATGGTTACGATGACAAGCGAATGAAGTTTGTAACAGACCAATGAGCAAGTAGGTGACATAGTCAAACTGTAACTTTAGTGCTCTTTGGTAATGTGTGGTTTTGAGAAACTCAAAACATAAAACTTTGGCTCAAGAAGGTGACTTGAAGATATGTTTGATTGGTATATATTATATAAATATACAAGAACACAAGTTAAACAGCCAAATCATTAAAGGAACATACATATAACTAATCAAACATTTAACATCTACCAATTAAACATATCTTCAACAATTAAACATATCTTCAAGTCAAAAGTATATCTCTAAATTCTTCTTCTTCTTCTCTTCACAATTACATCAATTAAACGGATACAATCACTAAAGACAACACTTGTTACAACGTACCAATCCATTCTTATTGCATCTTTTAAACCCATCTTCTTGTTCTTCAAACACTTTAGTACTACCACCACAATTAGTACACGGTACATACCTTGCATCCCCGCAACATTCGCAGGCTCCCGAGGATTCATAAACAGGAAACCCTTTTAACATCTCTCCCAATTCGCCTACATCGTTGAGTATCTTGATCTCTTCAATTCCACCAATGTGGATGCCTCTTATAAACACCTGCGGTAAACAAACCGGTTTCTCTTCGCCGAGTGCATTCTGAAGCTCTTTTCGGTATCTAAAGTCCATCGAGATAGCGTGTTCCTCTACCGCAACCTGAAATCCTCTCAATATCATTCTAACACAACAACAGTCCTCATAAGTATTTCGAATTCCTCTGGAAGTACAGCACTATCTTTTTCTTGTCATTGTCTTCTGTTTCAGACAATCTTGGTTTATCTTTGTTTTCCAAAGTCTGACTCGAAGATACATATGTTATCTGTTGAAAGATACATAAAGCTTTTAAGAAACAGAGAAAGATATGAATACTACTCATGTATTAGACTTGAAAGCAAATGGGTCCTTAAATAGACCTTACAAAACGACTACCGAAACAGACTCTAAGCTAATGTGTTCGGACTCCTACAAAACAGGAGGACTTATTTAAATTGAAACAGTCAAACTTAAATGAAACAGAACTAAAACAATGTTTATTCTTCAATTCCTCCCCTAAACTGGAATGTCTCATTTCAGTTTACTCTTCCCTGCAACAGACGCCTATTCTTCCTCTGAGTTTTTCAAACACTTCAAGCTTGATAGCTTTGGTCATGATATCTGACAATTGTTCTTGTGTCGCACAATAATTCAGCAGAATAATTCCATCGTTTACCAGCTCACGCAAAAAATGGTATCTCACATGAATATTCTTACTTATTCCATGTAACACCAGATTCTTTGACAACTTAATAGTAGAACTATTATCACAGAACAGAACAGTATCTTCTCCTTGAGCTGAACCAATCTCTTCTAGTATATTTTTTAACCACACCGCCTGACATGCTCAATATGCGGCTGCAACAAACTCAGCTTGTGTTGTGGATAAAGTCACAATAGATTGCTTCTTTGATGCCCATGAAACTGCTCCTCCTCCAAACATAAAGACATACCTTGATGTGCTTTTTTCGATCATCAACATCTCCTGCATAATCACTGTCCATAAATCCAACAAGTTTCTGCTCTCCTCCTTGCTTGTACCGAACACCATATCCTGAAGTTCCTTATACATATCTCAGAATCCTTTTTGCAGCTCATTCGGATTCTCCATGTACCTACTAACAAGATTTACAGAGTAAATTAAATCTGGTATAGTCGCAGTTAAGTACCTTAGACTCCCAACAAGTTGTTTGAACATTGTTGAATCCACTGCTTCTCCAGCTCCAACCTTCGATAGTTTGTGACCCGGCACGATGGGATTCTTCACCGAGTTGCAGCTTCCCATCCCATACTTCTTCAAAATCTCTTCTCCATACTTTCGCTAATTAATAAAAATCCCTTGTTCATCTTGAATTACTTCGACTCCCAAGAAGTATTTCATTCTTCCAAGATCAGTCATCAAGAATTCCTTCATCATAGAATTCTTGAACTCTTCTAACATAGAGACTGAGTTACCAGCATAAATGAGATCATCCACATACAGACTTACTATCAAGATGTTGTCTTCCGCTTTCTTTACAAACAGAGTATGCTCGCAATAGCATTTCTCGAATCCCTCCTCCATAAAGTACCCTTCAACCCGACTGTACCAGGCTCTAGGAGCTTGTTTCAACCCATATAAAGCCTTCTTCAACTTGTACACTTTGCTGGATTCGTCTCTCACTTCAAAGCCCTTAAGTTGCTCAACATACACATCTTCATTCAATTCGCCGTGCAGAAAAGCGCTCTTTACATCCAGTTGAAACACTTTCCAGCCCTTGTCTGCAGCCAAAGCTAGAATCGATCTAATTGTATCCCATCTTGCTACTGGTGCAAAGACTTCATGAAAGTCCACTCCATATTTCTGATGATACCCTTTTGCCACCAATCTTGCCTTGAATTTGTCAATTTTGCCTTTCTCATTGAACTTTGTCTTAAACACCCATTTTACTCCAATCACTTTAGCTCCTTCTGGTAACTCCATCAGCTCCCATGTATTGTCTCCTCGATCGATGTAATTTCAGCCTCCATTGCCTTTCTCCACACATCTTGTTGTGCTGCATCTTCGAAACAATCTGGATCCTCAGATGCAATAAACATTGCAATGATGTCTTCTCCATCTTCTAAAATAAGAAAACCTGCGTTTCCAACAACATAGTCCTTCATCCACAATGGTGCTTGTCTCGGTCTCCCTGTTCCTTCACGCACATGACTGGTTTGTTGTTCTTCTTCTGCTTCCACTACTCCCTCTTCTGCATTTTCTTCCTCTTCAATATTTTCTTCTGCTACATCGCCTTCTTGAGGTTCCGCAGGTATTGTATTCGTATTGACTTCACTTTCTGCTTCTGTCGTGATTCCATCCCATGACAGTTCCTGATTTTTCAGATATTCTTCCCATTCCCAACATTTACCTTCATCAAAATGAACATCTCTGCTCACTATAATCTTCTTTGTCTCTGGATTGTAAAGGCGATATGCCTTTGTCTCCTTACTCAAACCAAACATCACGCACTTGATACTCTTCTCATCGAGCTTGATTCTTCTTTCATAGGGAACCAAAGCAAAGGCAACACACCCAAATATTCAGAGATGTTCCACCGATGGTTTCTGTTGACTCCACTTTTCTTCAGGTGTGACATCATCTAAAGCTGTTGAAGGACTTCTATTCAGTATGTGAACCGCATACTGAATTGCTTCTGAGCAGAACCTCCTTGGTACTGACATTTCCAGCAACATACACCTTGTCATATTCATGACATTTCTATTCTTCCTCTCGGCTATACCGTTCTGTTGTGGCGTGTATGCAGCGGTGAGTTGTCTTTTTATCCTATTCTCCTTACAGTACTCTTCGAACTCCTTAGAATTATATTCTCCTCCTCTGTCGGTTACTAAACATACCAAGGCTTGCCCTGTCTCTCTTTCTGCCGCTGCTTTAAACTCTTTGAAGATCTTGAGAGCTTCTAATTTCTCAGACAGAAAGAATGTCCAACACTTTCTACTATAATCATCAATAAAGTTGATTATGTACCTCTTCCCACTTAAAGAAACCGGAGAAATAGGCCCACATATGTCACTGTAAATAAGTTGAAGCACCCGAACTGATTTCCACTCACTTCTCTTTGGAATATTTTTGCGGTTTTGCTTCCCCTTCATGCAGATTTTGCACACGGTTTCAGCATCATCTGAATTGATGGTTGGTAGTCCGACCACCATCTTCTTTTCTGCCAGCGACTTCAAACCTCTGTGGTTGAGATGACCAAATCTCCTTTGCCACAACTCTTCTGTCTTCTCTGTTGCTAGTAGACATTTGGTCTCCTCTAATTCTCTCGCCTTTCTCACTATCACCAGAATGATAAACATTCTATTCTTTGACATGGTTGAGTGCATAATCATCCTTTTTTGCTGCTTGTGCCAAATCTCACACATGTCGTCTTCAATGACCACTCTCAACCCCTTCTATTGCAGTTGTCCCACACTTAACAAATTGTTTTTCAGCCCCGACACAAAGTAAACGGACGTGATCACTTGGATGATCCCATTCATCTCCAAATGCAAACTTCCTCTTCCTTCTACCATCATTCTTCGATCATCTCCAAGCTTGACATTTTGTCGGAAGCTGCTGTCAAATTCGATAAACCACTCCTTTGTGCCACACATATGGTTGCTGCAACCAGAATCTAGGAACCAGGCATATTCCTTTTCATCTTTGATCATATCAACATGTGCCATGAGAAGTATATCTTCATCCATTTATGCATAGTTGGACTCTTTTTCCCAGTCTGGACACTCTGACTTGTAATGTCCCATCTTGTGACATTTGTAACATTCCACCATTTCTTTATTGAGGTTCCCACGTCCTCTTCCTTGATATCCTCCTCGTCCTCGTACTCTTGTTGGATATCCTCCTCTACCTCTGCTACCACTCGGTTTCTTCCATTGTCCTCCTACCTTCAGAGCATGCTCTTCTCCCACATGTCTGCTCAGGTTTTGCTCGTGCACCATCAGAGAGCTTTGTAACCCATCCACTGTCATCTCCTTGATATCGTTTGACTCTTCAATAGCGCAGAAAACATATGTGAACTTCTCAACTAGAGTTCTCAGAATCTTCTCTACCACCTTAGAATCTGGCATATCTTCGCCCAAGTTCCTCATATTTTTGGCTACTTCCATTACTCTGGAGAAGTAATCAGTGATTGATTCTCCTATCTTCATCTCAAGCACCTCAAAGTCTCTGCGCAATCTCTGCAGTTGCGCGCTTTGCACTCTGTCATTTCCTTGATACTTCCTCTTCATCGAATCCCATAAATCCTTTTGACGTCTCCTTCTTCAGAATCGTCTTTCGAATCATTTTTTCTATAGAAGCAAACAAGTAATTCTTCTCTTTGTGATCCTTGACAGTCTTCTCCGCCATCTCCGTTCTTTGTGGATCGGTCATGATCACATTTTTCTATGGCCGTAGAATCCCTGTTTCTATGAGATCCCACCATTCCTTTGATCTCAGCAAATTCTGCATGAGCATTGCCCAATGCTCATAATCTCCATCGAATCTTGGAATGATCAAAGTATCCTTCTCACTCATCTCTTACTCTTTAGTAGCAGGCTCGTGACAAGCTCTGATACCACTGGTTATCTGTTGAAAAATACATAAAGCTTTTAAGAAACAGAGAAAGATCTGAATACTACTCATGTATTAGAGTTGAAAGCAAATGGATCCTTAAATAGACCTTACAACAAAGAGCCTAAACAAACTCAACATCTACCGAAACAGACTCTAAGCTAACGTGCTCTGACTCCTACAAAACATGAGGACTTATTCAAATTGAAACAGTCAAACTTAAATGAAACAGAACTAAAACAATGTTTATTCTTCAACAGATTCTGGTAAACTGATTAAAATCGACTGATTTGAGTTGCTGCAAGAGAGGGATTTTGTGAATTCATGACCATTGCTACTGTTTTTGCCTAGTTGTTCAGAAGACAATGATTTCTTGTAAGATGAGATGATGTTAGGATCTAAATCAGAGAGAAACGATTCTTCAGACATATGTTTCCACAGAGGTTGCTTAGGTTTACGAGACAATGGAATCCAATCTTCTTCGATCCTCACGAATTCGTAAGATTCGTCCAATTTCGACGCAGACCCAATAACACCCACGTCTCGATTCACGGTGGGTTTAGAGAAAGATTCCAAATTTACGGCGGAATTACGCTTACCGGTACCAAAATTTTCCGAATCGAGTTCGTCGTCGAGACCATTCATGAGTTCCCATGTGTTAATCACTGAGTCATGAGACAACGAGTGGTGTGACTCCTCTGGTTCAGGCGAATTATGATTATTCTTCCCGAAAACGGAGATATGAGGCAATGTTTGTTTGTCGGAGGAAGCTGCGTCGATATCAATGAGAAGAAGACAACCGTAAGTGGTGGATGTAAGTTGAAGGTGGAAGATGGTTGTTGGGATATCAACCCAAAGTCCCACATCGAAAGTTTAGATAAGGAGGGTCTAATATATAAGTCATAAGTAACTCCAATTAGTATGAGGCCTTTTGGGAAGGAGCCCAATAAGAAATCCGTGCGGACGTATCCACCTAAGCCCAAAGCGGACAATATCATACTAATGGGATGAAGTTGGTGGGCTTGAAAAGCCCTACAATGGTGAAAACAATTAAAAAAAAAAAAGACGATGGTGGTGTTGATTTTGCGATATGGAATTTGATTTTAATCTTTTATTTGAGGATCAAGGAAAGTATTTAATTTGATCCTTTTTAAAAATTAACAAATAAAAAATTGTTTTTTTTTGGCTAAACAACCAAAAAAAAATTAATTGTTAAGATTATTATTCAAGGATAAAAACGGATTTTTTTTTTAACGGACAATGTTATATATAGGAAAGTTCATTGGGACAAATAATTTGTCCCTTTTTAGCAAATTTTCCATATATTTTTAAAAGGAACAATAATGGAAATTAACCTAATGGTTTCTCTTCTCTCTTTATTACCATCGTTATCATCATAAATCATAATACCCTAAACAACTTGGAGCCTAAGCAACTAAAATAAAAACTTTCTTTTGAAGCAAATTGAAATTTATAAAACTACGGATATAAATACATGATATTTCTAGTAATTACCATCGTATCCTCATTTCCTCCTCATAGTCGCCGTTGGAGATCAAACACATGATGGTTTTGATCCTCTGCTTTCAGCCCTCCTCTGTACAAGTAAAGTCTAGTATACGTTTTAATTAGATTCTGATTTTCATTTTGTATATCTTCGTGTTCTCTTCTGTTTATGGAATTCTTGGTGTTAATTGTTAAATAAGTTTCAGAGTTTAGACAAATTATCTGTCATTTGAATTTTTTTAGTCTTGACAAGTACTTCTGCTTTTCTCCCACTCCTCTGTTTCGTGTTCGTTTATAAAATCAGGCTTTTTCTTGTCTCCATTTCACCCAAGAGAAGTTGGAGGCAGAAGAAGTAGAGATGTACATATAAATATATGACTACTAAAAGATTCAGCTTTCTTACTTTAAAGCACATGAAATAGAACAGAGCATTGGATAAAGATATAAGATAAACATAAGGAACTGCTTTTTCTCAAAAAAAAAAAAAACATAAGGAACTGCTTCATCACACAAAGCCATCAACTAACTGATAAACATTCAAAGATCAAATGCGAAACCGAAATAATCCTAACGGTTTCTAGGCTTGACGAGCTAGTCCAGTTTGCATGAAGCAATGACTAGCTTGTGCTATTGCCGATCCAAACACCACTCCAAGAGCATCATACCCTATTGCCTCAGCTTTCCACTCCAACGCTTCTCTGTTTTCTCCTGGATTCGCATAACGATAAGTTTCGGTTTCGCTCTTTTGAAGGCGCGATCTATTTGGTGGAAATAGATGTATCTTTGTATTCGTATTGCAATCGATTTCCACCGGATACATTTTATCATTACAAGTGACATTTGAAGCATATTTATGGATTCGTTCTGCTTCGCTTAAGGTCTAATCTGCGTTTGGAAATTAAGGTTTGTTGCCAACGAATGCTTAAAGTTAGTTTTCGTTTGTATTGAACTATTCATGGATGCACGTCGGATTAGAATTTTTTTATTTTTTTACTTTTTTGCTACATCTCATGGTTGGATATACTCTTAAGGTTTATTTGTATCTGAAAATATGTTATGGATTTCTGTTTGTTTGGTGTTCTGATTCTGTTCAGCTTATGTATCTGTCTTGTTGTTTGATTCATAGCTTAACGTGATTTTGCAATAATGCAACATCTTAGCTCTTAACATCTTCCTGGATTGTTATTGAGTGTAGTGGATCGCTCTAATATTTAACTACTAAACCCTTAGTTAGGAAAAGTTAACAGAGATGTATATGAACATGACTACATAGAATTCACCATTCTTACATTTTGCTGACGCTATACATTATTCGGAGTTTGCGAATTTGAGAAGAGTTGCTCTTTGGAGAACACAGTACGTTATGTCCCCAGCGAGCAGGTCAAGGTACTCCTCTTCCTTCAATATTTGGATGAGTCGATGTGCCTCTTTTTGATTTTTTAATTAAAAAAGGGGGAGAGGGACTCGCATTTCGAATTCATTTCGATTGGGAAAGTGAGCCGATCCAGACCTAATTGATGTCCTTGGGTTTCCGAAATAGTGTAAAAATAAGTACTTTATTGAAAAAGAAATAAAACAAGCATTATTCATATAAAGATACAACAAACACAAGGAAATGCTTCAACACAAGACAAACAACTACTTGACAGACATATCAAACTCAAAACCGAAACAATCCTAACGGTTTGTGCGCTTAGTCGGACCAATTATCCTGACGAGCCACTCCGGTTTGTATGAAGCAATGACTTGTGCAATTGCCAATCCAAGCAACACTCCAAGCCCATACCCTATTGCCACTCCTTTCCAGTTCAACACTTCTTCCTCTTCTTCGTCTTCTTCCTCAGGCTCTTGTGTTGGTGGTGCATTAGTCCCAAAGCAGCTTTCTTCGAGAGGAAGACCACAAAGCCCTGCATTCCCTTCAAAAGAGGATTTAGGTTGCCCAGTAATCTGTGTGCCTTGTGGTATTTCACCCTTGAGTTGGTTATGAGACACATTTATGAACGCCAAAAATGAGAGGGTCCCAATTCCATTAGGAATAGTCCCTGAGAGTTGGTTTCTTGACATGTCTAGTGACTCGAGGTCCTTAAGATTGGCCAAAGACAAAGGAATATGGCCTGTGAAGGCATTGTTTGATAAGTTGAGCGCAATCAATGCCTTCAAAAGGCCAATGGATTCAGGAATCTGTCCTTCAAGTCTATTCCCAGAAAAATCGATTGTGGCGTAAGAAGTAAGGACCTTCTCGTTCTCCATAGATAGACCTTTGTATTGCAAATCTATAGTATATGTATAGGCATAGTGAAGCATCCCATAAGCAATTTTCTCGTATATCATATATAGACCCCCATCTTCATTCATCGTGATTGATGATGCTTTCCAATTGACAAAGTAATTTGGTGGCAAGCTTCCAGTAAACTTATTATCAGATATCTCAAAAATCCGCAGTTCAGGAAATCTGAGAGGACCTTGGTGAGGAGGAGATATAGGACCGAAGAATTTGTTTGAACGGAGGGTGAGGACTTGCAAATTCGGTAATGCCTTGAGCCATAAAGGAAATGTATCTTTGATTCTGTTGTAGTCCACACTTAGAAACTTCAGAGATGAGCAATTTAGAAGTGACCTTGGAAGCTTTCCGGTTAGTCGATTGAAGCCAACGTCGAGTGTCTTTAGAGAGGCACCGACGTAGAACATGTCAGGAATACTTTTTTCCAAGTTGTTCTTCCGGAGATTCAAAAACGTGAAGTTACCCAGACATTGAGGAATTGGCCCGGTGAAGTTGTTGTAGGATAGATCAAGGAGATCAAGCGAGCTTCTGTTGCAGATTGAAAGAGGTATATCACCTGTAAAACTATTAGAAAATGCAGCGAAGACGTTGATAGAGAGTGGTAGATTAGGAAGTGTTCCTTCAAAATTGTTTGACTCCAAAACCAATATCTCGACCGTTGAATTTACTAAAACTTCCGTGGAACCTTCAAAACCGTCGAAAGAATTATCTAAAATATTCACCGTGCGCAAAAGAGGAAGGCTCCATAACCACTCAGGAATTTTCCCTTTGATTCTATTTCCGGATAGGTTTATATACTCCAACTTCTGAAGGGTCTTTAAGATGTTTGGGAACTCGCTGATGCCGCAGTACTTCAAGGACAACTGTCCCATGGTCGACGGGATGTATGAATCTGACCTTAAACTGGCCGGAGATATACTGTTACCAGAAAGATGGAGGGTCGACAAAGATTTGAGAGAGGAGAAGAGGTTTAAGTCAATTGGGTAGCTTGTGTTTAAGAAAGAAAGGTCGAGATGCGTGAGATAGATGAGCTTTGAGATAGGCTTTATGATTTTTCCTTCAAAATGGTTATTCCCAAGGTTCATCATCTTGAGCCTAGATGAGGTAGAGGAGTTAGGAACTTCAATAGAACCGATGAAATTGTTTCCAAATAGATTAATATATGACAAGAAATGCATAGTGAGAAGAGAAGAAGGAATGGTTCCAGAGAAGTGATTATAAGAAAGTTCTAGAAAGGAAAGCTTAGTTAGGTTTTGTACAAGTGGGAAACTACCAGTGAACTTGTTTTGGTCAAGCCACAAATTGGTTAACCAGGTTAGGTTACTAATTGTGGGAGGAACTTGACCGAAGAAGCCACTAGAAGAAAGATAAAAGGCCTCTAATTTGTGGAGATTGCCAAATTCAGAAGGGAGTGAGGACCTGAAGTTGTTGAAATCGAGATTAAGGTAACGGAGGTGGTGCAACTCAAAGAGACTATTGTCGGGATTCAGAGTTCCAGAGAAGTGATTATAGGAAAGTTTAAAAACGAGAGTTTTGTTAGATTCCGTACAGGTGGGAAACTACCAGTGAGGTCGTTATGGGAAAGGTCTAATTGAGAAAGCATGCTTAGATTACTAAATGAGGAAGGAACTTGGCCGAGTACGCCATTAAAGGGAAGAGATAAAACCTCTAATTTGTTGAGATTGCCAAACTCGGAAGGGAGTGAAGAGGAGATGAAGTTGTTTTCAGACAGATTAAGGTAACGGAGCTGATGAAACCCAAAAAGGCTACTGTTGGGCTGCAGAGTTCCACTGAGACAGGCCCTGAGTTGTAGCTTCGTGACCGCACCGGTCGAATCATCGCACCAGACTCCATTAGAGTAGTCATTATGGTTGCAACCACGGGTATCAAACTCGTTCTTGAACTGCTTAAAGGCTTCAATATGGCGGGGACGACAAGCAGCAAGACCAACCACAAGATCATCTATAATGAAGAAGCTTGAAGGGGAGACACAACAGAAAAAGAGCAGCAAGAGAAAATGCAAAGGCATATGCGATTCGGACATGGTCATCATTTTAACTTTTTAAGAAGTATGATTTGGTTTAAGAAAAGTAAGAGAGAAATTTGGTATATATAAAGACATCTGGTTTTTTTGTATTGGAGCTACGTCACCCACACAACTTGACTTAGAGTGAGTTATTAATTAGAGCTAAGTCAAGTCTTTGTATCGGGACGTAGTGAAAAATATGCCTCAGTGCCAAAGTTGATGTCTAAGAGCCACTCAAATCATGAAGTGAAATACACGTTAGTTAATGTTTTCAACCAAACCACCTTCTCTTTTTTTAATAAAGAACTCCAAACCACCTTCTCTCATTAATAGTTTATTGAGATGATATATCATGGTTTTTACCGGTTTTCAATCATGATATTCACTGTTTTATCGAGTATTTTATGTGTTTTTAGAGTTTTTTCAGGTTCTAAACTGTTTTGGAAAAAAATAAGATGTTTTGGTTGAGAATGGGAATAAGAAAATGCATGATCGTGTTGAAGGGTCAGAATTTTGGCATCAGTTGAAGAACTTTCCACCAATGGATTGAGCTATAATCTTGGCACAAGCTAGATCATTGAGTTAGCTTTCATTTAGAAGCAATTTGAGGTAATTCCAACGGTGCGATTGAAAGTTATACAAGTTTTAGTGAAGACATATCAGTCTGCGAACAAAAGAAGCATGTGAAGAAAATAAAAGACCAGCCCGAGCAGGCTAGCATCCAGCCTGAGCGGGTCAGGGACGAAATATGCCACCAACCCAGCTCGACCGGGCCAACGCCCAAACGAAAAAAGCAAATTCTAAACTTTCATGTTTCGTCATGGAATCATGCCATCTTGAACCAATCCGATTTTAGACTTATATATACCTTATTTTTATCCTTTTGGAGGCTATGCTTTTATTTTATTATTCAGACTTTTAGCTTTTTCTCTGTAAGCTTTGGGGAGACGAATCTCTGACTCTACATCTCTTGAAAAGATTTCTGAACCCCTTTGGTTTTCTATTTATTTGATTGTGAGTTTTTCTTTATCTCCTTCTTGTTTCTTTGCATCCATATCTGAGTAGTTTCATAGTTAGGTTTATGGTTTCAAGAGAATTTATGAATCGTTGAATCATATATAGATAGGGATTTATCATCTTGTCTTCACCTATCGTTGTTCTCATTGCTTAGATTAAATTGATCACTTAATCTCTCATTTAGGGTTTTATCTATTCATAAAAGTGTTATAGATTGCCTGATAGAACATAGGTGAGCAAATTGTCCTTAGCCAACGAAAGCTGATGTTAAGGCAATTCGTGAACATATCAAATCTGCTCGTTAATGCTTGTTTAGAATTTTAAGATCAAACGGCAGTTTAGATTCTTAGGTTGCTAGATAAAGCAATTGATACCACGACAGTGGATTGGTTAAATAATTATGTTTGAGTTTGAGACTGCGCTTTATCGTTTCCTGAATAATTATCTGGTTCATGATCTCTGAATTCCTGCGAATTGCTCTTGACCTAACGTTTGTTTTTAATTGATTTTACACCCTTTTTTAATTTGCTATTTCGTTGTATCATTGCCACCAACAACAACCATATTTTCATCTTACCTTAGTTTCATTCATAATAATTCGTAGTGTGATACTTGGTTCTCATGGATTCGATCCCTAAATACTACTTCGTTTGCTGTGCACTTGCAGTGATATTTTAGGGTTAAAACTCTGTGTATCAAGTTTTTGACGCCGTTGCCGGGACCAATCGCATTACCTTCGAATTTGGGATTGAAATTTAGTCTAAGACACTAACTTTTTATTTTATTTTTGTATAATTTCTTATAGTGATGGCCATGGATTACAATGATTGGCCACAAGAGGAGGGAGAGACAGTTGAAGAACACATTCAAGATGAGTCATATGTGGAGCCACCATTTGATGAGAGCGTGCTTACACCAGAACAGAAAGTGAAGTTGGAAGAGCTTTACAAAGAACAGAAAGTGAAGTTGGAAGAGCTTTACAAAGAAAATCCAACATTGACAAAGAGTGACCTAGCAGCTATGATCCGCTTGAACCTCATCTCACACCAGGCATCACTTGAAGGAAGGGAGCTCACGTCTTATGAGATAATGGTAGCTCATGCACTTGAAGAGGTAATAGATTGGGTTCAACCATGCCAACTAGAAGGTACATGCGATTCAACCTTTGAATTTCATAATAATGAGGATAGTCACATGTCTTGCAGTGAAGATAGAGCTTCTAGTTTGCATACTCTCAAGCTCATTAATGATTGTTATGATTTAATATGTGAGACTCAAAGACTATATACTCTAAGAGTAGAAAAGCTTGCTAGGGATTATCATGAAGTATGTTTCTCTTCAAACAAAAAAAAGTATGTTTTGATATCAATTATCTGTGTGGTTTAAGTGTTCATGATCTCGAGTTTAAGTTTTCAATGCTAGAGGAATCTAGATAGTTTCTTGAAAAATCTTACCTAGGGGATGTGGTTGATATAGATAATCTCTTGAATGAGATAGAGGACCATGAGGTTGAGATAGATTCTAGGAATGAGAATATTGTGTTATACATGATTGATGGGGATGAAGTTACCTATTTTGTGATAAACTCGTTTAAACATGAAGTTGACTTTATCTTTCCATTAAATGCATTTGATTCTCATGAGCATCTAACTAAGGAAGATTTCAAGATATATGCTACATCTACAGTAAAGTTCCTTGATGAGAGTTTTATCTCTTTCCATGGATGTTTCCTCTTGCATATTTTGTTCATTTTTCTCATAGGAAAAGGACCAAAGGTCCATTGGCCCAGCTTTTTGATTCTCATGATTAACCTATGTGTTCATAAGTCAAGCTACAGACTTAAAACAATCGCTTGGTGGGAGGCAACCCACTGATAAGCTTTTTCCTTCATTTTTCATTTTTCACTTGTTTTCTAATTTTTTATTTTAGTTCTAAGTGTTTCAGGTTTTTTCAAAAAAAAAAATTGTATGGTGGTCAGCCTGATCGGGCTACCTACTAGCCCGGTCAGGCCAACATGTGGAAGACGGAGATTGAAGCAAGAAACAAAAAACAGGGAGATCAGCCCGGTTGGGCTACCTACTAGCTCGGTCAGACCAAGGTACATTTTCACCCAAAAAAAAAAAAATTCTTTCTCTTTTATTTTCATCTTTTGAGTCTGTTTTGCCTTCCTCTTGATTTATTTTCACACCGAGACGGTGTGAAGTAAGTCTGGGGGAGGGTGTTTATCGTTTACTAACTCTATTTTCTTTCTTTTGTTTTCTCTTTGAGTTAGTTTGTCGATTTATTGAGTCAAATTAGTTGGAAACTATGATCTTTCTTTTGGTTTATTGTGTGACTACTTCATCTGAGTGACCATTGCTGCAGAATCATGTTCTGATCCGACTAACGAAAAATCCAAAGGCTGGCCAGTTAACTAGAGACTTCCATATTTCCAGCATAATCCACTAAGTCCGAGCTAATTTCTGAGCTCTTCCTTTTACCTCATCGATGTGACTGGTGTTCATAGGGATTGACTCCTCATTCATAACCTGGCAAATGCATCATGTGTGAAAAGTGATGGTACTCCTCTCCCTTATTCTAAGTTAAAAAAAAAAAAGCAGGAAAGATGAAAAGATTTTCTTTCGAGTAAAGGGTTAGGAAAATTTCCATCGATCCCATTATTTTACTTCGAAAGGAATGATCACACAAAGGTTGGAAGTGAGGCTAGGAAAAGTTCCCGTGATACCATTATTTGCTTACACCTTTGATATAAAAAAAAAGAGACGAAAAGAAGAAGATAGGATGAGAACATAATAAGTCTGGGGGAGAGATAGAGTACCAAGGTTTATATGGATGGTTTGTCATGGTATTGTACGGGAATGAGTCTAAAAGGTTCTTGGTATTGAGATCATCGATGAGACCCAACGATGAAAGGCTTATGGACGATGTTGCAAAATTGTGGGTTGAATCTAGGAGGCTGCGAATGTCTGCAGAGAAGTACATGGTGGTTCGATTTTGATTGGCCTTGCAGTATGTGGATTATGAGATGAATGGTCATTATAATGCTCTAAAGAGAAGGTGAGTTTCCGTGTTTTCAAACTTCTTTCACAAACTAAGTTTTTATTTTGCTTGAGGGCAAGCAAATGCTAAGTCTGGGGGAGTTGATATATCATGGTTTTTACCGGTTTTCAACCATGATATTCACTGTTTTATCGAGTATTTTCTGTGTTTTAAGAGTCTTTTCAGGTTCTAAGCTGTTTTGGAGGAAAACAAGATGTTTTGGTTGAGAATGGGAATAAGAAGATGTATGATCATGTTGAAGGGTCAGAAGTTTGGCATCCATTGAATAACTTTCCACCAATGGATTGAGCTAAAATCTTGGCAGAAGCTAGATCATTGAGTTAGCTTTCATTTGGAAGCAATTTGAGATAATTCCAATGGAGATCGAAAGTTATACAAGTTTTAGTGAAGATATGTCAGTCTGGCGAACAAAAGAAGCATGTGCAGAAAATAAAAGACCAGCCCGAGCAGGCTAGCATCCAGCCTGAGCGCGCCAGGTACAAAATATACTAACAATGCGGCAGGGAGTTCAGCCTGAGCAGGCCACCAACCCAGCCCGACCAGGCCAACACCCAGACAAAAAAAAAGCAAATTATGAACTTTCCTGTTTCGTCCTGGAATCATCCCATCTTGAACCAATCCGATTTTAGACTTATATATACCTTATTTTTAGCCTCTTGGAGGCTATGCTTTTATTTTATTCTTCAGACTTTTTAGCTTTTTCTCTGTAAGCTTTGAGGAGACGAATCTCTGATTCTACATCTCTTGAGAAGATTTCTGAACCCCTTTGGTTTTCTATTTATGTGATTATGATTTTTTCTTCATCTCCTTCTTGTTTCTATGCATCCATGTCTGAGTAGTTTCATAGTTAGGTTTAGGGTTTCAAGAGAATTTATGAATCGTTGAATCATACATAGATAGGGATTTATCATCTTTTCCTCACCTATCGTTGTTCTCATTGCTTAGATTAAATTGATCACTTAATCTCTGATTTATGATTTTATCTATTCATCAAAAGTATTATAGATTGTCTGATAGAACATAGGTGAGCGAATTGTCCTTAGCCAACGAAAGCTGATGTTAAGGCAATTTGTGAATATATCAAAAACCTGCTCGTTAATGCTTGTTTAGAATTCTAAGATCAAACGACAGTTTAGATTCTTAAGTTGCTAGATAAAATAATTGATACCACGACAGTGGATTGGTTAAATATTCATATTTGAGTTTGAGACTGCGTTTTATCGTTCCCTGAATAATTGTCTGGTTCATGATCTCTGAATTTCTGCGAATTGCCATTGACCTAACGTTTGTTTTTAATTGATTTTACACCCTTTTTTAATTTGCTATTTCGTTTTATCATTGCCACCAACAACAACCATATTTTCATCTTAGATTAGTTTTATTCATAATAATTCGTAGTGTGATACTTGATTTTTATGGATTCGATCTCTAAATACTACTTTATTTGTTGTACATTTGCAATGATATTTTAGAATTAAATACATGACACTTTATTTCTCTCTGAATTTTCTTGTACTTCGTTTAAGATTATTATTACATTTAAGAAATTATGGCCTTACAGTGAAATGGCATTAATTTGTTTGTAGTTTAGACAAGACTTAGTCAAATTTTAAAGAAGATCTGGCATTGATTTGTTTGTGGATTGGAGAAGACTTTGTCAAAACTCAAAAACAGAGATATTCCCATCGTTATCATCATAAAACCCGAAACAACTTGGAGCCTATGCAACTAAAAAAAAAACTTTATTTTTTTGAAGCAAATTGATATATATAAAACTACGGATATAAATACATGATATTTCTAGTAATTACCATCGTATCCTCATCTCCTCCTCATAGTCTCCGTTGGATCAAACACATGATGGTTCTGGATCCTCTGCTTTTTATTTTGTATGTCACGTGTTCTCTTCTATTTTTGGAATTGTTGCTGTTAACTGTTAAAGTTTAGAAAAATTCTGTCATTTGCAAATTTTTTAGTCTTGACAATTATGTTGTGATCCTCAGCTTTTTCTCACTCCTCTGTATAGAATCAGGTTTTTTCTTGTCTCCATTTCACAGGTTCTATTTGATCATTTCTGTCAGTACAAGTGACATTCCTCTTATGTATATTTATGGTTTCGGTCTGCTTCGGTTAAGGTCAAATCTGCGTTTGGAAATTAAGGTTTGTTGCCAATGAATGCTTGAAGTTAGTTTTCGTTTGTATTTAACTATTGATGGATGTATGTCGGATTAGAATTTTTTTATTTTTTACTTATTGCTACATCTCATGGTTGGATAAGGTTTATTTGTATCTGAAAATATGTTATGGATCTTTATTTGTATATGTCTTGTTGTTTGATTCATAGTTTAACGTGATTTTGCAATAATGCAACATTTTAGCTCTTAACATCTTCCTGGATTGCTATTGAGTGGATCGATCTAATCTTTGACTAATAAACCCTAGACCCTTAATTATTAAAAAACGGAGATGTATATGAAGTATGAACATGACTGAAGAGAATTCACCATTCTTACTTTATTATATTTTTGTTGTTGTTAAACTCCACTCTTACTTTATTGAAAAATAAATAAAACAAGCATCATATAAAGATACAACAAACAAAAGGAAATGCTTCAATACAAGACCAACAACTATTTGATAAACATTGAAAGATCAAACTCATAACGGAAACAATCCTAACGGTTTTTGCGCTTAGTCGGATCAATTATCTTGACCAGCCACTCTGGTTTGTATGAAGCAATGACTTGTGCTATGACCAATCCAAGCAACACTCCAGGCCCATACCCTATTGTCACTCCTTTCCAGTTCAACACTTCTTCCTCTTCTTCGTCTTCTTCCTCAGGTTGTTGTGTTGGTAGCGTATTAGTCCCAAAGCAGCTTTCTTCGAGAGGAAGACCACAAAGCCTTGCATTCCCTTCAAAAGATGATTTGGGTTGCCCAGTAATTTGTGTTACTTGTTGTATTTCACCCTTGAGTTGGTTGTGAGACATGTTTATGAACGCCAAAAACGACAGGGTCTCAAGTCCATTAGGAATTGTCCCGGATAGTTGGTTTCTTGACAGGTCTAGTGATTCGAGTTCCATAAGATTGGCGAGAGACAAGGGAATATGGCATGTGAAGGTGTTGTTCGATAAGTTGAGTGCAATCAATGCCTTCAAAAGACCAATGGACTCAGGAATTTGTCCTTCAAATCTATTTCCAGAAAATTCAATGGCGCTGTAGGAAGTTAGGACCTTCATTTGCCCCATGGATAGACCTTTGTATTGCAAATCTATAATATCATCCACGGTATAAGAAACGCTACGGTAAGCTTGATCAATCTCGTATACCATATATAATCCGCCATCTTCATTCATCGTGAGTGATGATGCTTTCCAGTTCACAAAGTAACTTGGTGGCACTTCCACTAAACTTATTATCAGATATCTCGAATATCCGCAACTCAGGAAATCCGAGAGGACCTTGATGAGGAGGAGATATAGGACCATAGAATTTGTTTGAACGAAGGGTAAGGACTTGCAACTTCGGTAAAGCCTTGGGCCATAAAGGAAATGTATCTTCGATTATGTTGATTTCAATGCTTAGAAACTGTAGAGATGAGCAATTTCGAAGAGACCGTGGACGCTTTCCGGTTAGTCGATTGTAGCCAATGTCGAGTGTGTGCTGAGAAGCATCGGCATAGAACGCGTCAGGAATACTTCCTTCCAAGTTGTTATTCCGGAGACTCACAAATGTCAAGTTACTCAGACATTGAGGAATTGGACCTGTGAAGTTGTAGCTTAGAACAAGGGCAACGAAAGAGCTTCTATTGCATATTGAAAGAGGTGTCTCTCCTGTGAAAATATTATAACCTACAGAGAAGGCGCTGATAGAGATTGGTAGAGTAGGAAGTGCTCCATCAAAACTGTTATATCCAAAGTTAATACCTGCACCGACGAATTTACTAAAACTTCTGTCGAGCCTTCGAAACCTTTGATAGAATTATTTTGCATATTCGATGTGCTCAGGCGAGGAAGGCTCCATAACCACTCCGAAACTTTTCCTTTGATTCTATTGTTGGATATGTCTATGAACTCCAAGTTATGAAGGGTCTTTAATATGTTTGGGAACTCCCTAATGCCACATCCTGACAATGCCAAGCCGTCCAAGTTCAATGGGAGGCCTGAATCTGACTTCAAACTGGTCGGATATATACTATTACCAAAAAGATCGAGGTACGACAAAGATTTGAGAGAGGTCAAGAGGTTTAAGTCAATTGGATAGTTTGTGTTTAGGAACGAAAGGTCGAGATGCTTGAGGTTGATGAGCTTTGAGATAGGCTCTAGGATTTTTCCTTCAAAATGGTTATGGCCAAGGTACATGAACTTGAGCCTAGATGAGGCAGAGGAGTTAAGAACTTCAATAGAACCGTGGAGATAGTTTTCACACAGATCAAGATATGATAAGAAAGGCATAGTGATGAGAGAAGAAGGAATGGTTCCCGAGAAATGATTATCATAAATTTCTAGAAGGGGGAGCTTAGTTAGGTTTTGTACAGGTGGGAAACTACCAATGAACTTGTTTTGGTCAAGATACAACTCGGTTAACCGAGTTAGGTTACTAATTGTGGGAGGAACTTGACCAAAGAAGCCATTAGAAGGAAGAGACAGACCTTGAATTTGTTGAGATTGCCAAATTCAGAAGGTATTGAGGAACTGAAGTTATTATAACCGAGATCAAGGTAACAGAGATGGTGCAACTCAAAGAGACTACTGTTGGGATTTAAAGTTCCAGAGAAGTGATTATAAGAAATGTGACGCCCGCCTCTCTAGCATAACCGAGACGGCATGTCCTAGCACATTAACTTTAACCACAAGAAATCACTTGTTGCTTCAATGCCACTTAATCCCAAGGATTGTATCCAAATTATTTTACAAAATACCAACTTAAAACGTTTAACATAAAATTCGAAACGAAATGACATCGTCTTTTACATAAAATAAAACCAGCGTTTTTCCAAAACCATCACCAAGCCGAATGACTACTCCGCACGCCTTCGGACTTACCTAAAAATAGAGGGGTGAATAATTAGGGAATTACCCAGTGAGTGTAGGCCCTAGGGACATACGATATACCTCTCAGATATTCATACCCACAATAGACGAAAGTCCTAAACTAATACACGTAGCAAACACGTCCGAAAACACTCACAGATCAAGAAATGACTTCCTAGACCTAACTGGTGCATCGACTCCCTTTACCGGTGCACACCCCGTGGCATATAGAGGCACACACATTGTCCGTCCTCATGACGCTTACAGGCTTGTCAAGCCACAACGAGGGAACTATGGTGCGCCACACGCCTTCCATATCCCAACACAAACACATAACGTAAGGGGATTCTCCTTTCTTACTTATGTCATCATACAGGCAAACCGCCTCAAGCCTACAGCTTAACCCAACCCGCACAAGTAATTTCTCACACACAATGCAAACACCCGCAAACACTATTCACAAAGCATTCAACGTTTTCTATTTAACAATCCTATATTTCTAGGTTCATCAATCATCAACAATTGTACATGAGTTTATAATATATGAGTAGTCATAAGTGCGCATATTTATCCATATTCAACCAACAATCAAATACATATATTCATAAAGATACAGCGTAGGTATACGCGTATTAACCGAAGATTACTCAATATGAAATAGATATAAATATAGGAGAAAATAGATCACGACCAGTCCTCACCTTAGTCACTACGCGTCTTTACGGTGCAGATTGCGGAGGCTAAGGCGATGAACGGCGACAGATTCAAGAAGACGATACGACGAAGTAATTTTCCGGCAACGATCAAAGTCAACGGCTCGATTGTGGTCAACGGCTCAGTCAACGGCTCGGTTGTTGTCAACGGCTCGGTCGCTGTCAACGGCTTGGCGGCTCCTCCAGCGGCTCCGGCGGTGATTCTTTCTCTTTCTCTCTTTCTTCTTCTCTCTCTCTATTTCTCTCCTTCTTCTTTTTTTCTCTCTTTCTCTCTTTCTCTCTTCTTCTTGGTGTGAGAATGGTAGAATCCCAACACTTCCTTTTATAGGGAAGAGAGGGTGAGTGAAGGGGAATAGTGGGCTTAATAATAATAGGTGAGTGGGAGGGGATGGTGGGTTTATTAGGTAAGTGGGGGGGAAATGGTGGATGGAGAGGGTTGGTGGGGGATGTTACAGGAAAGGTCTAACAAGAAGAGGTTGGTTAGATTTTGTACAAGTGGAAAACTACCAGTAAGCTTACTATGGGAAAGGTCTAAATAGGAAAGCATGCTTAGGTTATTAAATGAGGAAGGAACTTGGCTGAGAAAGCCATTAAAGGAAAGAGACAAGACCTCTAACTTGTTGAGATTGCCAAATTCAGAAGGAAGTGAAGAGGAAATGAAGTTGTTTTTAGAGAGATCAAGGTAACGAAGATGATGCAACCTGAAGAGGCTACTGTTGGACTTCAGAGTTCCACTGAGACAGGCCCGGAGTTGTAGCTTCATGACCGCACCCGTCGAGTTATCGCACCAGACTCAATTGAAGGAGTTATTGTGGTTGCAACCGCGGGTATCAAACTCGTTCTTGAATTGTGTAAGGGCTTGAATCTGGTGGGGATGACAAGCAACAAGACCAACAATAGGGTTTTTTAAATTGAAGGGTGTAGTGCTTAAAGGGGAGACTGTTGGGATCAGTTTTCACCCCATCGAGATCAACTGCTGAAAATACTAAGTATGGAGGAGAAGCCTAGGCGACGAGCCAAACTTGGCTCGGCAACAAGGGAAGAAGCATGGTGACGAGCCAACACCCCTGTTGGCTCGGCAGCAGGGAGAAATGGTGGTGAGCCAACAACCCTGTTGGCTCGGCAGCAGGGAGAAATGGTGGCGAGCCAACATGTTGGCTCGGCAGCAGGGAGAAATGGTGGCGAGCCAACATCTTGGCTAGGTAGTGGAAGAAGCAGGTGACGAGCCAACATCTTGGCTAGGCAACAAGGAGAAAGGAGTGGCGAGCCAACATCTTGGCTAGGCAGCAGGAAGAAGTAGTGACGAGCCAACATCTTGGCTAGGCAGCAAGAAAGAAGTAGTGACGAGCCAACATCTTGGCTAGGCAGCAAGGAGAAAGGAGTGACGATCCAACATCTTGGCTAGGCAGCAGAAAGAAGTAGTGACGAGCCAACATCTTGGCTAGACAGCAAGGAAGAAGTAGTGACGAGCCAACATCTTGGCTAGGTAGCAAGGAGAAAGTAGTGACGAGCCAACATCTTGGCTAGGCAGCAAGGAAGAAGTAGTGACGAGCCAATATCTTGGCTAGACAGCAAGGAGAAAGGAGTGACGAGCCAACATCTTGGCTAGGCAGCAAGGAGAAAGGAGTGACGAGCCAACATCTTGGCTAGACAGCAAGGAGAAAGGAGTGACGAGCCAACATCTTGGCTAGGCATGAAGCAGTGACGAGCCAACATGTTGGCAAACCAACAAATGGTGACGAGCCAACATGTTGGTAAACCACAACTCAGTGACAAGCCAAACACTTGGACATGAACCAACCTCTCTTTGGCTCGGTGAAAAGGAAAGGCGACGAGCCAATTCTCCTTCGGCTCGGCATTGAGGAATGGTGATGAGCTGACGTTTCTCTGGTTCGGTGTTAAGGTGATAATATGACGAGCCGACGACAACAACTCCTTCTGGTTCGGCGTTGGGAGAAGCAGGCGAGATAGGCGACGAGCCGGCTCACCGATGACCTAGTAAAGGAACCTGCCCGATATCTTGTTGGGCCGAGGCAACGAGCCGCAATAGTTTGATGGGCCAAGATAGCAAATCAAAGAGAGTAGCCCATGTCCGAACTAGAGAAGGAGTCTCGAAGAACAAGGGAGTTTTCCTTTATCCTTTAGGAAAAAGTCTAGCCGACTTATTCTTGTATAAATAGACGATGTACCTCTTTAAAAAAGGGGATCCGAAAATTAACCTAACAAAACACTATTTATTCTTTACAAATAGCTTTCAAAATAGCTTGAATAAAATCTCCATCTTTGGATCTCTGTTCTTGGTTTCTTTACATAGAAGTTGTCGAATTCCTAAATTCTCCTTACAAGTTTTGGTTGTGCGAGTTTCGACTCCCACAGAGACACAATAGAAAAATCAGAATCAGTTTTCAACAACTTCAGTTCCTCACTCCCTTCTGAAGTTGTTGAAAACTGATTCTGATTTTAATTAGATGTAAAAATTCCTTATTTATTAACAGATATTGGTTTTGATTGGCAATCTTGTACCGTTGCGGTACAAGGTAAACCGATTTTGTAGTTACCAATCACAAAAACAGTACCAAAAATTTTACCAAAAGCGTTACACTCAGCTTTTTTTTATACCATTTTTTTTTACAGTTATTTCTTACATCTTTGCATTATTCTATAACCGCTTACCGCTCCAGCTTACAGGTGAAAAATTTGTACCGCTTTACGTTACCAATCAGACCCATTATTTTTGTTTTTTAGTAATGGAAATTTAAAGTAGTGACTAGGGACTACACAAAGTTGTCAAGAATAAATTACTTGTTTTGTCTTTTTGTTGTGCTTGACTGATAGGGAAACACTGGTGAGTAAAGAGTCTTTGTTTTTGAATTTTTGACAGTCTTCTCTAATCCACATAAAATCAATTCTAAATCATCTTTAAAATTTGACTAAGTCATCTCTAATCCACTTACAAAATTAATGCCATTTCACTGTAAGGCCACAAATTCTTACATGTAATAATAGTACAAGAAAAGTCAAAAAGATATAATGTTTTAATGAGAGAATTATGATTAAACAGTAATCACTACAACAAAAACGGTAAGACACGTCGTTTTTTTAAATCGTTTTGGAAACCGACTTAAAAAGTTAAGATAAGCGATAATTTAACATCGTTTAATAAACCGACATTTAAGTTTAGGAAATTTTAATATTAATATTTCGTTTATTAATTCCAACGCTTCCAAATCTTCATGTGAAATTATTTTAATTTTCTGAAATTTGAGTAAAAAATTGCGATTTTCTCACCTTCGAGGTTTAGATGAAGAGCATAGAATCGTTTCTCAACTTGATTTTGTGGTTTCTTTGTCTCCCGATCTTTTTCCCTAATTGCTCAACGTAGAAGAGGTTAGTAATGTTGAAATTTGTCAAATTTCTCTAACCTTGAACTTGAATCACGATCAAATTGACCTACTGATAGCGATAAAGTTTACATTTAATGCTAAAGATGTTTTAAATTTTTTTTATGAAACTAATACCCCAAGTGCAAGGTCTATCGAGTAATAATGAATGGTCGAACCATAAGGAATTGAATAAGCTCACTAGGAATGCAAGATACCTTAAAAGCTAAGGTAAATGATGTTTTGAATTTTTAGAGTTATCAACTATCAACTTAAATGAGATAAACCAAATGAAAATGCAAACTTAAACAAGCAAAACAAGATAATTAAACAAAGTGCAAGCAAAACAAAGCAAAATAAGATGAAATGTATCAAAGAAGATTATGGATTATAGGTTGACGTAATTGACTTTGGATGATCATTTATTGTGTATTGGAGCTAAGCTCTAAACAATTTCACTTCATAAGTCAAGATCACTAATCTTATACTAATCCATTTTTATGGCACTAATCCTTTTTAAATTTCTTAATTATCATAAAGTTCTGTTTTAATTTATGAAATGCTCAATTGAGATTCTAGCCATTTTCACAAATACCTTCCGGACATGAAAATATCATGTTCTAGAATTTGATTAGGTACTTCAAATCTAGCCTTAAATGCATCTCAAATGAAGGAGTATACAAGAGCTAAGTCTAATACACATTAACCCAACTTCTAATCACCATAATCTACCTAACTCATAATCCATAAGTTCATTACTCACACATGGCAAATGCAAAAGCAAAAACAATTAAGAAGATAAACATAATTAAGAAGATAGGATGAAAAGATTAAGAGAACTTAAAAAAACCATCAAAAGATTCAAAGATCATCCAAATAACAAAAGACAAGATAAGAAAAATTCATAACTTTTGGTTTTTATGATTTTTAATGTGCTAAAAGTATTTATAGAAAAGGGAAAAAATATCTAGGTCGACTCGGAATAAACCGGTTCAAATACTAAAAATCAACAAAAAATCAAGAAAGTCAAAGCAGATTGCAGTATGGATCGGTTTGTTGGATCGGTTTGCAAACTGATCCAGACAACGGCAAGAAGCTTGTTTCGGTCAGTTGATGCATGTCTTCGGGATCGGTTGGCTGGATCGGTTGACACTTATCCAAGCATCATCTTAACTTCTCTTCTCTTCTTCAACGCCTTTGATCATCTCTCTAAGTCCCATCTTGGTTTCCCTCGCTCATTAGCCTCCAAAGTACCTATAAAGGGAAAAATATACAATGCACATGCAATATATAAGCCTAGGACCTCTAAGATTCAATCTAAACTAAATAAAACTCAAACATATGAAAAGACTACTAAATGCAATTAGAATGAGACTATAATTGATCTAAAAAGATGTTAAAGAGTCCTAAAATATGCACACATCATATACTGTCGTAGTATTAATTACTATATCTAACAACCTAGAATTTTAAAATATCGTTTGAATTTAGAAGATTAAACATGCATTGTATTCAAGTTCAATATGTTTACAAAACACTTTAACATCAGCTTTCGTTGGCTAGAGATATTTTGCTCATCTAGGTTCTTTCAAACTTTTAAACAAACATATTTGGTGTTAAACAACTAAGATCAGAAACTAGGTAGCTAATCAAGTTTCAGCAATAAGAACAACCTAGATGAAGAAACCAAGTTATCAATCCCTAAATCAACATCTCAATCAATCAAACCCTGAAATTCCTTTGAAGACCCTAAAATTTAATTGGAAAACTACTCAGACATAGTAGAAATCAAAGCAAAATATGAAATAATGAAAGACATGATGAAGTCAATAAGTAAATAAGAGGGTTCATAAATATTTTCCAAATTATCAATAGGGTTTAGAGGCTAAAGACAAGGTATATATAAGTCTGAAATCGGATTGGTTCAAGTTTGATGATTCCGGGGAGAAATAGTAAAGTTCATAATTGCCTTTTTCCATCTGGATCTTGCCCGATCGAGCTGGGAGCTGGCCTGCTCAGGGTGGGTGTTGGCCTGTTCGGGCTGGGTGATGACCTGCTCGGGCTCAGCTTTCATCATGTCGTCCTCATTTTTCTTTGCTATCCCACTCGGGTTAGGTGCTGGCCTGCTCGGGCTGAGATCCATGTCTTTCTCTTTGCTGCACATGTTTCTTTTACTCGCTAGACTGACATGTCTTCACTAAAACTTGCATAACCTTCGATCGCACCGTTGGAATGACCTCAAAACAACTTCCAAATGAAAGTTAACTCCATTCTCTAGTTTGTGTCAAAATTTGAGCTCAGTCCATCGGTGGAAAATCTTTCAACGAATGCCAATTTTCTGATGCTCATGCACGATCATGCATCTTCAAATACCCTTTTGCAACCAAACTTGTTCATTTTCCTCCAAAGCAGCTTAGAACCTGAAAATACTCGATAGAGGACTAAAAGACTCTAAAAACACACTTTGACTCGAGGAACGACTTAAAAAACGATAAAAACACGTAAAATGCAACACATCACTAAACAATCATCTCCTCAAATCAATGACCACAGAAATCTTTGGCTTCCCCTTATAGCAAAATTTTGGCATCCATCTTGTACCGCCGCCATTATTACTAACAGATCTAGTTGCCTAACTTCCCCACAGTCATGAAGACTTTCGACACAAGGCGCCGACACCCCCAATCGTGAGGCCACCTTGAAGGCTCTCCTCCCACAGCGAACATGCAGCCCAAACCCACTTCTCCAGGTCCATATTTTATGAACCTCGCTCTAAAACCAATTGTTAGGTTCTGCAAGCACATATCCAACTTCCCTATTAGTATGATATTATCCGTTTTGGACCAAGTGGGCCAGCCCGCAGAGATTTGTTTTTGGGCTCTTTCCCAAAAGCACTCATACGAGTTGGAGTTGGACTTGACTTATATATTAGACTATTATTGTCTAATTTTCCAATGTGGGACTTGACTAATCTGTTTGTGTGGTTCTTGGTTTGAGGGGAGGATTGTTGGGTGATATACAATAGATTTTACCGCTTTTTAATATATTTTTAATAGGTTTTTAATAAAGAAACTACTTAGTTTTGGTATTTTATTGATGCTTTAGTATTTTGTAGTTTTCAGAGTCTTTTCAAGAAATTGGAGTAATTTGGACTAAAAATGGTGCAAAACAAGCCCTTTGAAGATTGGACCGCTTCTGAGCATCAAATGTTTCGGACCAGATGGAGACCTTCCCACCGTTGGATCAAGCTCATATTTTACCACAAGATAGCTGTGAGTGGTAACTTTCATTTCTATATCAGATCGTGCACATCCAACAGTCGAATCTCAAGATATGCTCAAATTTACTGAATACTGGTTATTCTGGGTTTGAGCTAAAGTAAGCAGAGGAATGAAGATCCAATCCATCGATTGCCCCTAGGCTAATCGGTCGATTGCACATTCGCAAATTTGGCTGGCCACTAAATAAAGAGGCAATCGATCGATTTTTCCCTCCTGAAAAAGGTTATTTTCGACGTTATCTCCTAGTTCTTCAAGTTTGTTCGATAAGAGAGGTGAATCTCACATCTTGTACCTCTACGAAGAAGTTTATGAACCACCCTTTACTCTTTATGATTATGGATTCTTTTGCTTTTGCTATGGTTTTTATATTCATGATTGAGTAGTTCTCTTGTTGGGACTACATGCAAATTCAAGGGATTTTCATGGTTTGGTAGACATGTTTATAGAAATAGAGTGGCGTTTTTGATAAGTTAGAATAGTTCTTCATCTAGATATGTCTTTTAATGTATGTTTCTATTTTTATCACTTAAAACGATATTTGAACGATTTTGGCTTGCACACTACTTGAGTTATCGTTTGGATCTGATGTTTGATGGGTCTAGCGCTTTAACATGCGAGAGTTGAGAGTTACCGAGTTAGATAAACAATTGAACTTGAGCTTGAATGCTTGTTTATCTATGCTATTGACTACGAGAGTCGATTAATAGGGTAGCTTATACTTAGTTGATTATTTGCCACGAGAGTGGATTAATCATAAATTAGTGCTTTGAGTTCTAGAACAAAAGAAAAATGATGTCAATTGCCTCTAAAATAGAACATGAATATTTTGAACTATAAATTCATGTGAATGCCTTGAATGTCCAATGATTTAGTTATCTTGTTTACAATTGTTTTATATTTTAATATTTTTAATTAATTGCATCAAAAACCAGTTCTGATTTTTACTTAGGTTTATTATTATTATTTTGCAATTATTGTGAATTCAAGTCTCTGTGGATTTGATCCTTAAATACTGCAACTGATTTGATGTGCATTTGCAGCTTTCCATTGTTAGTTTTAGGATAAACTTATTATCTACATCATTGGGATATCAATCCAAGTCTCACATCAGAAAATTAGACAATTACGGTTTAGATACAAATCAAATCCAACTCCAATTAGTATGAAGTCTTTTGAGAAGGAACAAAAAAACTCGTGCAGACTTTGCCACTGAGCCCAAAACAGACGATATCATACTAATGGGTCAAGTTGGACATAGGTTAGCGACTCTACTGATTAATTGACATAAAAGTTTGACAGCATCAAAAAATTAATCTGGAAACAGTTAATTAGAAGCCCGATGACACCCAATTTAAATCCAATTATGAATAATCCATGATTTACCCATGGGTCAGGTAAAAATATTACGTAGTGTTAGAGTCGAATTTCGAGTCCTCTGCACGAGGGTTGTAGATTCCATGCATTATACCTGGAATGCCTTCTGAGAATAGCTTCGAGAGCATCGGATAGGATTCCGTCCTTTAAGGAAGAAGGAAGCGCATCATTTCACCATGCAAGTTTGACCCATCGTTCCGGTTGTGGATACATGCTTAATATGTCGGTCGCTTCTCCAGAACATGCATATTTAGTCATCATTACGTGGAAACAGGATTAGAATCTACTTTTAGACGAAGCGGTCACGCTATTTTACTGACGTGTCGACTCTTTAGTGGTTAATGTAAAACTATCCCAACACCTAATACTATATCTATTTCGCAAAAAACAAAAGACAAAATCCTAAAACTAAACTCTTCTTTTCTATCATTTTTTGACGAGCAAAAACAAAAACCTAATGTATCAGTTTTGATTGGGTTGAATTTCAAGTTAGTATTTCTTTGTGTTTTAATATTTTAAATTAATATGTTTAAATTATACTCTATATTTTTGTTAAATTAAAAATTATATTACTTGAATTCATAAAAAAGTCTAAGGTTTATATTTATAATCTATAACTTCAAGTATCGTATCGTTTCAAAATCGTTTGTTTCACTAAAAAAATATTTGAACATATTACAAATGAAACATTGAAAAAAATAAAAGTTTCAAACTATGAATAAACGTAGAGTATATTTATATAAAAAATTATGTTTGGCAATTTATAAAACAACGTTTTATAGTATATTTTTTTGCCCTGGTAAAAAAATATTATAACTCCGCTGTAAAGATATTATAACTCTGAGATTTCAGACGGACGCTACAAAAATTTCGTCATGTCATGGTTGATCATATGATAAATTGTTTTTACGATCCAAAGAAAAACGACATGTTTTTCTCTTGTTTTTCTGGTAGAAGATAATAAATTAATGGTTAACAAAAAAATGTGATTAGATTTGAGTATTATAACTTTTAGATTTCAGATGGACGCTACAAAAATTTCGTCATGTCATAGTTGACCACATGATAAATTGTTTTTACGATCCAAAGAAAAACGACATGTTTTTTTCTTTTTTGGTAGAAGATAATAAACTAATGATTAACAAAAAAAATGTGATTAGATTTGAGTATTTAAATACCTAACTAGGTGTTTTTAATTTAAAAAACGCAACGGTCTACAGAGAATCCGGTTTTTGTTTCGTTTGTGTTATTGGATTTAACTCTCTTTTTTTAATTGGCTTACCGGTTGTGTTAGATGAGAGAATTACATGTAGAAATTTATGTGCGTTTAACATTAAAAATTAAAATTGCATGCATGGAAGAAAAATACACTTTCAAACAAAAAAAAATCTAAACGCAAGTGACCAAATTAGGAATTTCCTAGAATATATATATATATATATTGTATTTTTAAAATAAATGAATAGGGAGTGGCAAATAATCTTGGTAGCTCGTGGCTCAGCAAATGACGCATTAGCTTCAACCATCAAGATCGAAGAAAAGAGGTTAACGGCCTGCCACATCTCCACCGCATCGGTAAATATTCTCCGACGCCGGCTGATGATGTATCCTAGCAATCCAACCAGAATCCCTATAGAGACTGCCTTGAAGTACACCAGATAAACCTTGCTCTGCACCACACCAGATTTCTGCCTCCCAAGCACCGAACCCAACAAGTATCTCGACACGATCGTCACCCACACGCACATCCCGTATGTCGTCGTGATCCCGATCAGACTCACAACGCTTCTGATCTTCTTCAGCTTCAGCGCCGCCGCAACCACCATCCCTAACCGCCGCGCCGCGATCTTCACTCTCTCCCATGTGTTTTTTAGCTTTACGAGCTTTCCATGCAACCTTCTCTTCAGCATGTTAGGGAATAACGTCAAATTTCTGATAAATCAGATTTATGGGAACGATAAAACACACATAATTTGTTAACGGAGTTCGGCCAATTTTGCCTACGTCTCCGGACTTGCTGCAAATCTTTTTATTATTCACCGGGAAAAATTGCAACACTCTCAACTCACCCCCAAACCCAATTACACAAGAAATTACTCTTAATTTCTTACCAAGAAAAAAAAAGATTTCTCTCTCTCACGTTTCGGCGTTTCGGCGTTTCAGCGTATTCGTGCCCGAACTCTGGGCTAGTGCAAAAATTCCTGCCTACAATGTGAGAGAGTGCTTAAATATACCCGAACTCATTAAAATTCAAATTTTCCTATCGAAACTTTTAAAATTAGGCGTGCACATACCTAACGGGTTACGGTGTTAGTTTATCTGTTAAATGCTGACTGGGAGTCATCTGACAAGTCAGATGGGCTTTCGGCTTATTCGTGCCCCAACTCTAGGCATTTGTGCAAATACCTTCCTATTTTAATATTTTAATATTTTGAATATTTTGCGAATAATAATATTTAAAATAAAACATATATCAAGACGATTTAATATCTTTTCGGTTCCTATTTAAATTTTGATCAAATTTATCTTATCTTTTCAAATAAATTTAAGTTTTAGATTAATTTTTAATTTTTCCAATTACATTTAATGTCGAATTTATTTTTACTAAATATTAATTTTTAATATTTAATAAAATATAATAATTTTGCGTTGATATTTATCATTTATTATAACTTTAATATATGAAAGATAAATTATTCAAATAAATGATACTTATAAGTTTAATTAAATATTATAATAATTTATGCTTATGAATTGTATCATAAGTATACATGATTGATAATTATATGAGTATTTATGGTCAGTATTTGGTGGCACTAAGTAGTGTAAGTATTGGCTAGGGATTGTGGACTATTTTTTAAAAAAAATTAACAGAAGTATCTAATGTATTAGTTTTCAAAATAGTTTTATTTTGTTTTAAAAAATTTCAATATAAGAATATTACTTTAAAAATCGGGTATGTAAATATTAGAAGATATTCTCTCGACAATATTTTTTTTTTAAATAATATATTGAAATGTGTGATTTAAAACTATACATACCATGATAATATGTACATATTATATGTATATATTTAATATGTTATTTTTATTCTTAAAATCGTAATATGTTATTTTTATTTTCAATATCGGATGCTCAATGTGTTCAATTTTGTAAATAGTGATCTTTTTATAAACGTAATTCTAAATGATTAATAAATATATATATATTTGATTTTAAATAGCATTGAGGAGTAGTTTTATATAAAAATTGTGATTACGTTTAATAAGTTGTCATGTTATAATGAAATTGGTGAGAGTGATTGTGGAGTTGACACACATACATTTTCTCCAAAATCACTTCATAAATAATTTTAAGGAATTTACCATAACAAATACAAAATAATCAAGCAAAAACAAAATTTAGACTTTGGGAAGGTATTTTCACAGATTCCTAGAGTTGGGGCACGAATAAGCCGAAAACTCATATGACTTGTCAAATGACTCAGCATCCCAGTCAGCACATTTAACGGACAAACTAACACCGTAACCCGTTAGATATGTGTACGCCTGATTTTAAAAGTTTGGATAGGAAAATTTGAATTTTAATGAGTTCGGGTATGTTTAAGCACTCTCTCATATTGTAGGCAGGAATTTTTGCACTATCCCGGAGTTCAGGCACGAATAAGCCGAAACGCCCCTCACGTTTCTCTTCTTCTTCAATTGGGATTTTGTGTTTTTGGGATAGAATTTCTTGTGTTGTGGGATGATTATCTCAAGAAGAGAACTCACGTATTTATAGGGGATTTGGGGAGGTTGGTGAGACTAAACTATTGACAAAAGAGAAGCCTCTTTTGTTGACCTTTGAACCTCCACCGTCGAAGACATAATTGTTGACTAACACAGCATATTGAGCCTCATGAGCCACAGTTTCTCCCACGTTATGTGCCGCACGTGCAACCGTCTCGCGAGCATTCTCGCTCACCTTTGGATCGTTGACTCTCCCCAACATACTTTCCATCTTGTGCTTACACTTACAGATCGCGTCGCATATTAGTTTTCTAGGCGACGCGTGCCGTTTACGCTCCTCCTCTACCGGAAGAGAAGACGCTGTTTCTATCGCTATCTTTTTTTTTTTTCGTATTACCAAACACTTCTCTTTCGTCTCTTCCCTTCCCTTCTTCTACTTCTTCTTCCCATCCTTTTCCCGGCGGTGAAATCAAGACTCTAGTATTGGTTTTGCCGTCTACGTCGTACTCCACCACAACAACACGGTGGCCGTCTTTCACGATGATGTCACTTTCCGACTCGGTGCAGTGGCATGCCGTAAATAACGAGCTCAAGATAAGACACAAGGCCAATAGTTTTGTCATTTTACTGTTTTCTATGGTAGGGAGTCTATGATAGGGCACTTGTTTATCTGAGCATGGAGAATGTCTCATGCAAAATTTCCTAGTGGGCTCAGTCGGCGAAGGAACAAATGCGAGATTGTACACTATTTTTCCGCAAATCAGTAATCTTGCGTTCTCAGAAATAACCCTTATTACTTTTTTTTTTCTAAATCATTTGCAATTTTCTCCACCTTAAAGATTTATGTTTTTGGTCTTAGAATGACCAGTCGTCTTACGCATATCCATAACTCAAGCAACAATTTATCTAGGTTTCTTCTTGGTTACTTTGAGATTGACAGTTTTGGATTTATAAGGGGGTAATTGACGTTTGCACCGTAGAGATTTTAATAGGTTTTAGAGTTCTCACAGTTTTTATTTTTCCAATCATGCTTTTTAAAATATTGTTTTTTAAAATCTCAAAAGTCAATTTTTCAGTTTTTCTTCTTTGATTTCAATTTTTTTTTCAAAATCACATTTTTGGACTTTACCATTTAAAAGTCTCTCTTTCTCTCTCTTCACATGAACGAATAAACTTTTTATTATTATTAGTGTTTTTTTTTCTTTCCCCCAAAAAATTGAAACTTCTCTCCGAAACTAGAGTAATTTTATCACAATTTCTTTTTGACTAAGTGATAATTATTATTATTTTGTCGTTCTTTTGAGATCCATTTTTCTCAAATTGGAAAAATTACTATCTAAATTTGATGACAAAATATGAATCTCAAGCGCTTGATCTGAATAACAAAGATGACGGTGGGTTCACAGCATAATTTAATAACGAGGAGAGCGAGGGAGTTTAGCCATGGCAATGGCGATGGAAGAATTGTGGGCAATATTTGATAACGTAATTATTGTTATTCCGAGTAATAGGTTCTGAATAGTAGCAGTATGGTGTGAGATGGGATAGATGTGGGACGGTTTAAGTAAAAATAAAAATACATATATACACATATATAAGTATATGTTTTTGTTAGATACACATATATAAGTATAGATTTTTTTTTATTGTTCAGTGCAGGAAGTGACAGTGCAGTACATCGCTATTCAAATTATAAGTATATATAACTATAATTTATAATTTGAAACAAAAGAAATTTAATTAATTATAAATTTAATGTATTAATTACTTACGCTAATATAAGTATTTTGAATATTTACATAATAACAATCACAGTTTTTACAGTTTCTATTAACAATCAGACTTTCAAAAATATTTAAAATAATAGCCACAGTTTTTACAATCATTTTCTCTATAGCCAAAAGTCTACAGTTTACAGTCACAATTCTTACCAATCGGTCCTAAGAAAGTTACTTTAAATTTTAAGCATTTTTCTTTTAAAATTAGGGTAAATGCAAGTTTTGGAGGTTATAAAACTCTTAAAGGAGGAGAAGTCGGAACGATGCGTCCATTTTCTTGCAATTTTTATTTTAAAAATAGAGAATACATGTGGAAGCAAAAATTAACTGTTTAACGTAGTTTGCTGATGCGGAAGATTATGATTGGTTTGTATGTAAATTAATAAAAAGTTCTGCCACGTGTCAATCTTTCCATTGCTGACATGGCAAGCTGCTGGAGAAAATTATCCCTCTTTTATATATTAAAATATTTTTCTTCTATTAGTTCCCCAAAATAGTTTATATTAATTATATCTTCAGAAGATAATCTTCTTCTAATTTTTGTCAGTTCTCTTTATATAAATGTCAATTTTAAATTTACATTTTATTATTTTGCTAATTAGTTAAAAATATTTTGTATACATGTAGTATTTTATAATGCACGTAATAAAAACTATTTAGTGTTTTAAATAAAACTATTTAAAAAATTCGGCCCCATTTTTCTGTATCTGCCCCTGGCGACATGTGAGATACATGTTTAACATTTCAATCGCTTCTCCGGAATATATATATATTTAGCCATCATTACGTGGAGACAGAATTATGATCTACCTTTGGACGAAGCGATTATGCCACTTTGTTAACGTATCGACTCCTTAGTAGTTGGTGTCAAACCACCTCAACACCTAATATTATATCTATTTTGTCAAAAAACAAAAGACAAAATCAAAGTAAACTCTTCTTCTCTGTCATTTTTCGACGAGCAAAAGCAAAAACCTAAATTATCAGATTTCATTGGGTTGAGTTTCAAGTTAGGATTTCTTTGTGTTTTTATATTTTAAATTAATATGTTTAGATTATACTCTTGATTTTTGTTAAATTAGAGATTATAAGACTTGAATTCATAGAATTTAAATAATGGATTTTAATCGAATTTAAATCTAAGCAGAATCCACTGTTATTCAATCGATAATTCTAAATTTTACTTAAAAATATGGTGTTATTGGATATGATATTTGTAAATCATGTCTTAAAGATTTTAAAATCTAGTATTATTCAATAAATATTTTAAATCCATTATTAAATCAAGTGTTGTTCAACATTAAAAGATTTTGAAAATCTTTGTTTATTAATTCATTTGAAATAATTTGTGGAGGAGTTTAATGAACAAATGATTATAAACAAAATCCAAAGTATACTACATAGATTTTAGAATCCACACACATAGATCCATCAAAATTTAAATTTTTGAAGATTATAAAACTTATGGAATTGACTTTAAATCATTGATTCAATAACATCCCCTAAGATTTTTATTTATAACCTATAACTTCAAGTATCGTATCAGTTTCAAAATCGTTTGTTTCATTAAAAATATATATTTGAGGATATAACAAATGAAACGTTGATAAAAACAAATGTTTCAAACTATAAGTGAGCGTAGAGTATATTTGTAAAAAAATTATGTTTGGCAATTTATAAACTATGTTTTTTAGTATATTTTTGTCATGGTAAAAAATATAATTGAAAGTTTAGACGCTACAAAAATTCCTTCATTTCATGGTTGAACATATGATCAATTGTTTTTTACGATCCAAAGTAAAACGACATGTTTTTCTCTTCTCGTAGAAGATAATGATTAACAAAAAATGTGATTAGATTTGAGTATTTAAATACCTAACTAGGTGTTTTAAATTTTTCCCTAGTGTAGAGAGAAGAATTCGCACCTTAATTAATTTGCTCTAGCTAGTTGCACCAAAAACAAGAATCTAAAAAGTGTTGGGAAGATTGGTTCTTAGGCTTAAAAATTAAGAATCCCTCCATCTACATTCTTAATTCAAAGAGAAATTCAAGACATAGAAATAGATCTTTGAGTCAAGATTTTCTGATAATTTCTTGAATTTTGCGTAAAATAAGCATCAGAATACTACTATTCACAAATGAAATTAATATGTAACACAAACATTTAACCAGGCAAACACAAGAACAACTAACGTAAGGGTGGCTCGATCCCTCAACAAGTGAGGCTGAGTCGATGGCCGAGATACACAAAGTGCCAAGTGAGAGACATGAGAGTCAGTAAATTTAGCCGCGACGAGTAAGCATTTAACTTACTTAGCCTCTCGGTAAGCTTCGTCAGTCTCTGCATTACCGCATCCTCATCCATCTTCTCTGTAACTTTCTTACCGCTGGTTCGAGCCGCGGCTTCAGTGGACTGTGACTCTGACGTGTCAAGTCCTCTTCCTTCTTCCTTTTCAGCTTTTATCCGCTCAAACATTGCCTGTTGCACAACATAAAAATCAATATAACGATGCATAAACCTAAAATTTCACTCGCACAAATAGAAACCTCAAACTTTTCTATTTAAATTGTTTATAAAAATTCATCTAATTTTTAGGCATTCCATCAGCTATTTCCTTGTAACTTTTTTTTTAATAGATTTCGAGTTCTTGAACGTAATTTTTACGTTTACGTTTAAGAAAAAAAACTATATAAACAAAAAATCACACTTTCAAATCTGACATTTTCATTTTATGAAAAAACGGAAAAAAAAACAATTTTAACTTTTTTTTAATATTCTTACTAAATACAAATGGAAATTCAAATGAAAGAAATAAAATAAAATAAAAATAAAAAAAGTCGGAAAAAAAAAAAAACGCAGACGGTCTAGAGAGAATCCGGTTTTTATTTCGTTTGTGTTAGGGATTTAACTCTCTCTTTTTTTAATTGGCCAACTGGTTGTATTAGATCAGAGAATTAATACTTGTAGACATTTTACTTGCGTTCAACATTAAAATTTCGTTTAATATGCTTAAAGATGTACAGCTACACACTAGCTAAATCTAAACGCAAGTTACCAAATTAGGAATTTCGTAGAATATCTATCTTGGTTTTTTTAAATAAATGAATAGGGAGTGGCAAATAACCTTGGTAGCTCGTGGCTCAACAAATGACGCATTAGCTTCAACCATCAAGATCGAAGACAAGAGGTTAACGGCCTGCCACATCTCCACCGCATCGGTAAATACCTTCCGGCGCCGGCTGATGACGTGTCCTAGTAACCCAACCAGAATCCCTACAGAGACTGCCTTGAAGTACACCGCATAAACCTTGCTCTGCACCACACCAGATTGCTGCCTCCCAAGCACCGAACCCAACAAGTAGCTCGACACGACCGTCACCCACACGCACATCCCGTACGCCGCCGCTATCCCGATCAGACTCACAACGCTCCCGATCTTTTGCAGCTTCAGCGCCGCCGCAACCACCCCCCCTAACCGCCGCGCCGCGATCTTCGCTCTCTCCCATGCGTTTTTAGCCTTACGAGCTTTCCATGCGACCTCCTCTTCAGCAAATCGAGCCTCATGAGCCACAGTTTCTTCCACGTCATGTGCCGCACGTGCGACCGTCTCGTGAGCAGTCTCGCTCGCCGTTGGATCGTTGACTCTCCCCAACACACTCGCCATCTTGTGCTTACACTTACCGATCGCGTCGCATATGAGTTCCCCAGGCGACGCGTGGCTTTCACGCTCCTCCTCTACCGGAAGAGACGACGCCGTTTCCATCGCTCTCTTTTTTGTATTTCCAAACACTTCTCTTTCGTCTCTCCCCTTCTCTTCTTCCCGTCCTTTTCCCGGCGGTGAAATCAAGACTCTAGTGTTGGTTTTACCGTCTCCGTCGTACTCCACCACAACAACACGGTGGCCGTCTTTCACGATGACGTCACTTTCCGACTCGGTGCAGTGGCCTGCCGTAAATAACGAGCTCAAGACGAGACACAAGGCCAATAGTTTTGTCATTTTACTTCTTTCTCCGTGTCGTTCACTCGTTTGATACTTACTATTACTGGTCTTGTTTATTATTCAAATCTTAACAAAGTTTCAGTGTTCGCTGGCTGATTAACACGTGTTGCCACGTTGATATATACGTGTCGCCTTCGTATCCCTCCCTTCCTTACGAGGAATCTTGATGATGGGCCTCTAGTTTCACACATTTAGGCCCAATATATATGGACTTAAAGGGCATCATTGGATGCATAAATTCTGCGAATCATAGGATATTCTTAAAAGTAATAAAGAACAGCTAGAAATAGAAACCTTTCGAGGTTTTTTTATTTTATTTTTAATGTTAACCAGTCAAGACTGTAGAAATGAAATGAATGTAATGGATTTTGGATAGAATCTGAAAGGCTTAAAGAAGAGAATAGACGTAGAAATAGGAATATTCGTCGAGTGGCCGGCAAAAGTTGACACAAAAAGTGAAAGAAATTGCATGCAAGATGGCTTCACTGATCTCCTTTCTAAAAGAGAATATAAATCACCAAATTTCACTTTTCCCTATTTATTTTTTCTTGTATAGGTTTAAACCAAATATCACTTTTTCTTCTAATTTTTTGTTTTCTGTTTAAAACGGATGTAGATTTAATTTTTTTTTTTAATTTTGGTTTTAAAACTTGAAGTTTAACATTTTTAGCTAATCAATTAAAATGGAAAACGTTCAACAAAATTAGTTTTCTTAATTTTCCGAGAACTAAAATCTTAAAAAATTGATGAAATATATGATGAGTTTTTGGATTTCACTAGCTAAAGCTACATACATTCAACACTTAATATATATTTCTTCCACTTTATAATATAAGATGTTTTGGAGCTTTTTTTGTTTCAAAATATATAAGATGTTTTCACATGTGTAATAATTTTATTGGATATTGTGTGACTAATTATATTATGCAGTCTTTTTATAATTGGTTGAATTGTTTTTATTTTATATAATAAATGATATTTTTTGAAAAATAAAAAAATTTAATTTTTGTATTTTTAGCCAAAACATCTTCTAAATCACTAAATGTTGTTCAAATTAATGACTTAAAATCTTTATGTACTGTTCTTTCGTAGATTGTGCTGGTATACATGTCCGATTCAAAGCCCAAACGAGGCAAACCTATGCGACTCTTAATTTTATCATATAAATTTGGCATATTTAATTTCCAACAAGTTTATTTGGTCTAGTGCCAAAAACATAATATCTCCTTGTAAGAGAATATGAGTTCAAGCTAAAGAGTGTTTTTTTCGTTTAGATTTATGATTTATTACAAATTATGAGAACTGTTACAAAGACGATTCTATTACGGACAATTTAGTCTGATCCTTATAGATCCACGACATACGGTAATTCATGATATATGTTTATGAAAGACAACCTTTTATCTTTAATGCGTGAAATCACGACGAAAGGCTCTACTTGCACAACGTTAGAGATCTCCTGTAAGCTTTGCCTCCATTATCTGCATAATTATCAATAAATCACATTATCTGAGAATCGAACCCCAGACCTCATAGTGTATAAATATTAATTGAAAATGGTCGCCACCTCTCCTCTTCTTTCAGTCGAGTTACTAAAAAATAGTACCTCTGGATCGAACTCATCCTATGAAAGATATCGTTCAACCAGAAGAATTTGGAGGTTTCCCTGTGACTAACTTAGCGCACTTCCGGTGGTACCTATTGGTCAACCACTAGACTAAATAGGCTTCCACAAAATATATATATATATATATATATATATATTTTTTTTTTTTTTTTGTAAATTGTTTTTTAATGTGCAAAATGACTTATTTTTCCTCTATCGTGCAGTTTTTAAAAACTTAATGCCAGCATGATGGTATGGTATATCTGAAAAAAAAAAAAAATTTATTTTTTCTATTTATGGTTGTATGAAATTTTTTGAAACTTATAAAAATATGCCAATAGGACAAATTTACTAATTAAAAAAAAAATCCTTTAAAAAGTGGTATTTGCCTCAATTCGATTTTCCTCTATATTTTGCTTTTAAATTCCTTATATTTATTCATTTGGCAAATGTGCATTATAATGTTATGTATGTGTCATATAATTCTCAGCTATATTTGTTGTCGCGCTACATTTATAGATGATGATTTACGTCGTAAAACTGCACAAATATTACAGTTTATTTTCAATTGACTCTAAAATTTTAAACTAAAAACTAAAAAGTCTAAACTTTTTAATAAAATAGATGAGATATGTATCGAAAAAAAGGGTCGGAGGCATGTGAGATTACATGTGGCTTTGAGGCACTTGGACAAGAAAACAAAAGGCAGAAAACAATAAAAGCAGCCACCTTGTATCTTCCTTTGCAGATTCCCCCACAACAACACTCACGAATATACATACACTAACACTATATAAAACACACACACATACATATAGATATATATATATATATATATATATATATATATATATATTTGCCTGTCGATCAGACATACGTTAATTTTGTTTTCCAAACGACAAATGTTTATTTAATATGAACATATTGGCAACCTTAAGTGGCATTAATGTTTATAGTAATTACAATTATTATATATTCACATCATTGGACGATTATTGAGAACTGACCAGTGCCCACAACAACCACATTATAGATCCCGACAGATATTTTTCTTTTTTACTGACAAATTTATTATCTAAAATGTATTGTTAACATGAACAGTCTGGATAAAGACATCATTTCATAGATTAATTTATACAGTAGTTTTGATATACTCTGCAATCTTAATTAGAAAATTTACAATGCCTTCTTTAACAAAAAAAAAAAAAATTACAATGCCTTACAATTAGTGTAGATTACAGATGATGCGCCAAAATGCAATGCATAAGCCAAAATGCAATGCATAAGCTCTATTTACAATTATTTTCTCTCATTTTGTCATGAAAGCGAAAGGACGAGTAAAAAGGTAACAAAAAGAAGAAAAAGAAAGACAATCAGACCCACGATCGTTTATTTTAATTATTTATTGAAACCCAAAAATAAACTAAAAGGAATATTTTTCTGTTTGTTTTAAACATGAAAAAGGCGAGAACCATACAAATCCAATAGAGGGAAATCGGAGGAGATTAGGCTACGAACAGCTGAGAACAACTCCTAGAACCCTACCTACTTGATACTTCTCCTTGGATCACGTTATATTTCATAAAATTGTTCGAAATAGATTAATGATTGTTTGTTTGTTTTTTAAATTCTAAAAATAACATTTTTAAGTTTTGTTTTCCAAAATATGTTAAATTTGTGAAAACACATTTAGTCAAATGGTTTAAAGTCCATCTTTTCGGTATTTTCATTGGAATTTCACTCTATTTCCTCATAAATAGTTGAAAAAATGGTCAATTAGATTCGTTGACAACAAAAAAAAGTTAAATTTGTGTATTTTGGGAATTTTGAAATTCTAATGGCAGTTTCATAAAGAAAAGACATTAAAAATTAGTATATTAAGAATTTCTATTTTTATTCATTTTCCATCTACCGTAAAATCTGCAAAACATATATATACTAATGAATAAATGTATATATACTAATAAATAAAAATAGAAATTCTTAATATACCAGAGACGATCTGCAAAATAATTTTTAATTAGATCTCCAAGTGTCATATACAAATGAAACCGACCGTCTCTGGTGATACTCTTCGCAATTAATCGAACGATGGAGTTGGCAGAAATCGCCACATAATACACATTACACATCTCAAACCCGATCATTAGCTGATAAATTCTATCCAGCAGATTCTGAAACCTTGGCCAATCTTGAGGATGTGAAATCGCCTCCACCGCCGATAAGCAATCGACCGCTTCTTCAACATTTGTCATGTGCACATCCCGCAAGCCTCCAAATCCCAAATCATGCATAAAATCTCAATGCAGCAAGGTGAAGGAGTCAAGGCATCTCTACTATGGACTACCGAGTATCCTAAGTGATCCCTCACAATCCATGCACCACCACTTAGTACAGAATTATTCATCCAAGAGGCGTGAATGTTGTATTTTACGAAGTTTTTTCTCGGTCGACGCCATATGTCTTCTCCTTAGGTACCTTGGTAAGAAAATTTTCATTTGCAAGATTTGACGTTGCATTTATCTCAAACCACAGCTTTGTTCCCATGCATCCTTGCGTATTAGCAGGCAAAGGTCATCTTTTCTTTTGATAATAACATCACCATTATGATTCTTCCAAACCGCCCACAAAGTCCATGTAATTTAAGATCACATATGTATTAGGAGTTCATAATTACTCATAACATCCAATAGAAAGCGGACATTATCCTCCACCGATGTCAGCGAAAAATCATTTGGTGGACAAGGGATATTGGCCAGGTCTAGTATATGTCGAGCCACAGAACATCCCAAACATCATATGGCATATTGTTTCAACGGCTGATCCACACAGACGACATGGCGTATCTAGGGGTATCCCACGGGATTGGAGGCGTTCCGATTCAACGAGGGTCCCAGATAACATTCACAAGAAAAAAAATGCTCAATTTTTGGAACGTATGAATTCGCCACACTTTTTATTTTAGGTGGTTGAGAGAGCCATCCACATCAATTCCTCTTGTTTCCTCCATTTCAAACAAGCAGCATCCAAACTTCACCAAATAAGCCTCTGAATTCGTATTTGGCCAAATCCAAAAATCACATTTATTAACAGCTGGAAAAATTGCTTTAATATGATGAACATCATTCGGCAAAAACAGAATACGCAGCAAACTCTCAATTCACCTAATATTGTTATCGATCAAATGTGAGATCTTGAGATCAAAATTAAATAAACCCTCTCTATTAATCGGTTTCCGCAGATGTTCATCCATCGTCCAAAATTACTTAAAATATTCATAGTCGTTGTTTGTCTTTATAAATTTCTCTTCGCTTGCAATTAAATTCTTCACCGATTACCAGTATTCCTAGAACATGCTTTTTTTTTGTTTCAATTTTTTCAAGTAAATACAAAATGTTTATGTTGTTTTAGGTTTTATGGTGTTTTTTTGTCGAACGGTTTTATGATTCATAAAAACCCCAATTCTATGAAAAAAATTGTACATCACCGTTAATTTTCGTTGAAAATTTTATTTTGTGAAAATTTTCATAATTATTAATTTAATCTTCTATTTTTCTTTTAATGTTTGAGTTTCCTCGATAGTTTTTCTTTGATAGAAAAATCAAAAAAAGTTTTAAGATTTAAATCTAATCGTAATTGTTGAAAAATGATATTTGATCTTGATCCCAACTATTTGTTTGGTTATCGTCTAATTATATCCAGAAATATATGTGGCTTGGCTTGTCGTCCTCGATCGGATGTCCACGATTGTGTTCCGTTTGGCAACGGTAAAATTTGCGTTCACGCCCCACGTTTATCGTGTGGAGGGGGATATAGAGATAACTTAGGGAGTAAGATGTGTGTCTTGCCCACCAATTATTGTGGCCGTCAAAATATGATTATGAAGTGAAGCCTATAAAGTCTGAACCAAAGAATATTTTCTAGATCTCTGATATTGTTTTTGTATAAGCATATTTCGGTTCGGATTGTACGGATTTTACTTCATAATTGGATCTTGACGATCCACAATAGTTGGTACGTAAGACACATATTATTTTTTAAGTTATTTTCAATAATTATGAATGTGAGCATGTGTGTAACTACATTCATAATCATGATTGAAATTGGTTAATCGAAACTGAATTAACAATTCTAAACTTTTCCTTAGGGTTTTAGTTTTAAAAGTTAAAATCTTAGTTATCCATTTACTCTCTTTTTTGTTTTTAATAAATTTTTTCAAAATATTAACTTGCAAACTTTGAAACAGAATCATAATCAGAATCTAGGGTTTTTGGATTCAAACTATTTTTAAAACTAAATCCAAATTCTCATGTAAGCATCTCGGTGCGAGACCGACTCACCGTTGAAACAAATCTATTCTCATCCGATTAATAAAATATGGTGTATTTGATGTAAGAAACAAAAAAAATTGAATCCAAATTTGTTGATACCTTGACATGGGGGAGTGAAGTAAGGACGGAGTTGGATATAGGCAGTTACTAAAATCAAAAGTATTCTTTGCTTTGGTTTTACTTTTCTTGGATTTTATGTTACCCTAACTACTAACACTGTGAATTCAGACATCTCCGACCAATCTTTCTCCACCACATGTTTAAATTTCACACCAGAACATGGCATTATTTTTCTCAGTGAGTTTCTACCAAACTTTGCTAACGAAATTTAATATCACCTACTCTCTTTTTTTTTTTGGGTCAAGAGTCGAGACTCATTTACTTATTACTCCATTTAGATTTTTCTTTCTTCTCTTTCATAGGCCCATATATTAATGGGTATTAATCAGTCTACTAAGGTGTCGGCTTATTACCTCTTTTATTATAATTTCATATCTAGTAGTACCATTTTTCAAAGTAGCACCAACATTGTGAAATCTATACTTTGTTAAATATGCTTCTCGACCGTAACCGTATGAAAAAAGCTATTTTGGATTAAAAAGGTTTGCATGGATTGGTGAATTGATTTATATAAAATTATTAATTGGTGAATTGATACATTAATTGAATCAAATTCATGTCAAAACAAAAGTGTTTGGATACAAAAATTTAGCTGAAAAATCAACGATCGCTGTGTGTCACATATTACGTGGAAAAGTCTATAACACGTTGATAAATATGTGACTTTGGTGGCAAAAAAGTTGTGCCCATTAAAATATGTTAAGTGAAACGTAAAATTAAATGTTAAATAATTGGAACCTTAGCTCCGAAGGAGAACATTGTTGACTTTAAAAGCAAGACTCCAAAAAAAAAAAAAGAAAAATAGTGGGTAGCAATCTTTATTTATTACCAGACAAATATCCTTTTTATTTAATAACGAGTTCCTTGTATTATTTTTTTTTTAAAATGTTAAATTTATCAACAGAAAAAGCCGTTTACATGGGTAATATTGAAGCTCATAAAATACAAAATTGGAAAGAAATGGAAAAGGTGTTTAAAGCAAAATCCTATTTGCAAACCAAAGTTGCATTGGCTGCTAGTTGCGAGCGCGAAAGTTGTGACTTTGGTTCAGGGTCGCTCCAATGATATTATGTCTAAAGTCAAAAAAAAAATTGGCCTATTTACAAACATAAAATTTAAAAAAATCACAAAATCATTGTACTTTAGGCTCGAACTTAGCAAATGAAACATTCAAAAGACATCCACAACTACTATATTATACTATAAGACAATTTGACAAATAAGATGTCTATATTTTCTTCGTTTCATAATATAAGATGTTTTAGAGGTTTTTTTGTTTTAAAATATAAAATATTTTTACATTTCTATATAACTTTTATTTTATTGGATATTGTGTGGCCAATAGTATTCTGCAATTGTTTTATAATTGGTTGAATTATTTTTACTTTATATAATAAATAATATTTTTTAAAAGAAAAATAATTTTTTAAACTTTGCGCTTTTAGCCAAAACATCTTATATTTTGAAACGGAGAAAATATATTATTGTGATTCTAAAGTCCTTGCTTGTTGGACTTTTGATCAGAGCCGGACTTGCTTTGGTTGATGAAAGTGATCCAGTTTCGAATGATTTTTTCAATGCGGCCGATGAGTTGCGAGACAGAAAAGAAAGCCTTTTGAATAGTTCATATTAGGGCTGAGATTTTGACCTGAACCGATTGAACCGAATCGAGCCGAACAGAGATTTTCGGTTTTCGGTTCGGTTTCGGTTCTCATAGCTTAATCGATCGGTACAAATTTCAATTGGGTTCGGTTACCCGAAAATTTTGGTTCGGTTCGGATCGAACCGATCGGTTTCTCGGATAATTGTTTTTTTAAATAACTGGATTATACCAAAATTAGATCGGTTTTTACCAATATCCGATTTTAACCGAACCGAATTATCCGAATTTAACCGAAAATATCCGAAAATACCCGAATTTAACCGAAAATATCCGAATTTAACGATTTTAACCGAACTTAAAAAAAAAACAAAATTCAGTTAATTTCGGTTATGAACTCAAAACCAAAATTAACCGATAATCGAACCGAACCGAGTTTTCATTCGGTTAATTTTGGTAACCCTCTAGAAATACTTCGGTTAACCGATAACCGAAAAAACTGGCCTAGTTCATATATTTGTATAGCTCTTTGTATTTTTCGTATGAATAGTTCATATCTTTTCTTTACGGTTGCTTTCTCTCGCATTTTCAATGGCTTAGCTTGACGTATAAATATCAGAGTTTGTATTAGATAGCAGAATTGAAAGTAAGATAAGTTTAGTCAACCATGAGTGCTATCGGTACTTCTTGCAGACTTCTGAAATTCTTCCGTGACGAGTAGTCATCGGAAGACCCGTCCAAATTCACATGCTCCATGAATACTTCTTTCGTTCCCCATAAGCAATAGTTGTTTTTTTTTTTCCTTTTATAAGTCGAATCACTCTTTTATGAACCCCGCAAACCAGCAAACATGAACTTTTGGAAGAACAATTATCACTCTTGATCAATAGTTAAAAACCCTTCCAAAATATCACCTCAATCATATATGTTTTCACGATCGAACAAACATTTTATGTATGTGATATCAAAAATTATTTATAGGAGAGAATGATGTTGTTGTTCAGAGGGCGCCGACTACCTCTCTATTATCTCAATACAAAATGATGATAGACAAAAAGAAACAAAAAAAATCACTTTAAACAGAAAAAAATTACATGTGATGATAGAGAGGTGGAGGGAAGTTTGGAGGTTTTTTTTTCCTTTTTTTAAACATTTTTTTTTTTTACTTTAAATCTGTAATCTTGTACTATAAGAATCAGTTAATAAAATGAAATATTTATAGGAACTAAAAAGGATAAAAAAAAAAAGAGAGGTAAGTGAGTGAACCGCCGACAAAACATGAGGAGATGAGAACAAGATTGCATTTGACTAGAATATCTCAAACTCCCATTCCCATGTCTTTAAGATTTTTTAATTACTTTTTAAGTCTCTAACAACCGATCAACGCTTGTCCGTAATCTCCACGGAACACTCACTTTAATTAAAGATATAAAAAATTAGTATTCCCGATATTAACAAAAAATAAATAAATAAGAAAGATTGGGGAACAAAAAAAATACTTCCTACTGTTTGAATCTTTTTAAAATATCATATAATCTACATTTTAATACAATATATTTTTTAATACGAAGAAATAGATAAATTCCTTAAAATATTATTAAAATAAGTTTTTCTTCCAAACATACCATTATTATTTTTTTTAAATACCACTAGAATTTTTTTTTTTCAAAAATACCACAAACACTAAAAATAATTTTTAAGAATTTATAATTTAAATGTTTGGGTTTGAATTTAGTATTTTGGGTTTATGATTTATTTTTGAGGATTTAAGATTTAATTTCGAGGGTTTAGAGTTTAGTTTTAGTTTTGTGGAAAAAAAACTAATGACGATATGTTTGAAAAAAAAATTATTTTTGTGGTATTTTTGAGAATTATTCTATAAAATATTTATTATGGGACAATTTAAAAAATGCCACTTTTGGTGTATCTACTTTCTAAAATGCCACTATGAGTTGTTCATTTTAAAAAATGTCACTAATTAAGTGTAAATTGACTAAATTATCCTTATTTTTGAAATTATGATTTTATAGAGATTATGGTTTATGGTATAGGATTTAGGGTTTAAAATCCTTAAAAAGAGTTTTGATCCACATTTTTAAAAATTCCTCTACTTTTTAATAATAGATGTTTTAGCCAAATTTTTTTTTCATAAATATAGAATCTATTATATAATAGGAGTAATTACATTAATATATAATTTTGTACTATAAGAATAAGTGTCCACATCATCATTCTAAAGCATCCACATCATCAATAAAGAATAATTACATTGAAACTAAATTTAATGATTCAATAAACTTTTCATTTTTCTATTTATTGTCTTCTATTAATACCACACAACAACAAAATAAAAATACAATACAAAAAATAAATAGATATTAGAAGAATTAAAATAGAAATTTTTGAATATATATATTATATAAATTCTTTTAACTTTAATTAAATGTATCAAATTAAATTTATATTTAACAAAAAATTATTTTTCTCTCCATCTAAGATCTCTACAAATTTTTAAAAAAAATTATATTCAATAATTTTTACTTAATTCATATCTATTTATATTTATTATTACTTTTAATAAGGAAAAAATTACTGAAAATACCATTTTTCAGTACATTTCTTTTCAAAAATACCATTATTCATTATTCATTTCTAAAATTACCACAACCCAACCTAAGATTACTATTTTGACCCTTCCATTTATCTCTCTCCTTCTCTCTTCCTCACTGAGAGATCCATCTCTTTCTCATCTCCCTCACCCTCTCTCACGTTTATTTCCCTCACTCTCTCTCATTTCCTTCACCCTCTCTCACGAACGATAGATGAAGAAGAAAAAGGTGGTGGATGGTGGTGGACGAGACGATGATGGAGATAGAAACGGTGATTGTGAACGAAAACGGAGATGGTGGTTGTGGACAAAAACAGTGATGGAGACGATGGTCATGGACAAAGACGGAGACGATGGTCGTGGACAAAAACGGTGACGATGGTGGACAAAAATGGAGACGGTGGTCGGTGATAAAAATGGCGACGATGGTGGACAAAGACGGCGACGAAGACAGTGGTTGTGGACAAAAACGGTGATGGTGATGTAAGGTGGTGGACAAAAACGGAGACGGTGATCTGGTGGTGGACCAAAAAATACTTGTGGACAATTAGAATTGTGTATATATTGTGGACAATCGGCACGTCGTGGACAATTTCAATTAGAACTTACCAATACAAAGAACTTATTTAATAAACAGTTTTTTAAATGTAAATATTTCTAAACATTATCCCTTTAATAAGTATCAATTTAAAAAAAAAAATATATATATATATATATATAAACACAAAAATAATGAAAACTAGTAACAAAACGAAATTTACAAATACAATATAAAGAAAAATGAATAGAGATTAGAAAAATTAAAATAGAAATTTTAAATATAAAATTCATATTATATAATTAAAAAAATTTCAACTTTAATTGAATGTACTTAATTAAAATTTAAAATAAAATGATATATTGTCACATCATTTAAGAAAACCTTTAGATTTTGTTTTAAATTTTTTATTTATGAATTCAAGACATAGATCCAACATATGAATTTGAATACGATGTTATTTAGAAAGAAAAAAATAATAACATAGATCCAACATATGAATTATCAAATCTAATATCGGTTTTTTTTTTTAAACGTATCTGTAATCCACTCATTTAAAAGTTGGGAATGAAACAATTGGTTATGAAATGATACAACAAAAGAGATTCACTTTTTAGGGCAAGGACATGACACGATGTACTGTGGATTTTGTGATGGGGTAACACCGATTTCTTTGAAAACGAGAGATCCAATCAATAAAAGTTTCTATATTTCTTTTTCTCTCATGGAAGAAATTTATTATAATCAAGACGCTAGCTTGTATATAATAAAAAATTTCAACGTTTTCATTTTCGTGAATGGAATGAGTAATCTCTCGTCTCTAACAGCTTGGCCTAACCCCACTTCACCCCATTGAATGCTCTACTTAAAAAAAATTGATTTATAAAAATCTACAAGAGATTGTTGACAACAAAAAATCTATCAGAGATTTTGCAATGTTTAATTCAATCATCAAACAATAATCTCGATTGACGTTTTTTCAGATGATTTATGAAACTAAACAAAACATTCGTTGACTGACTCACAATTTGGATAAATATGTTGTTAATGTATATAAACTTGAATTGAATGGTTTACTATTAACCTTGATTTAAACAGTAGTAAACAATACGACTTCTATCTTAAGAAAAAAACCCATCTAGAAATTAACGTCGCAAACATCAACTACTTTTCTAATTAAATATAACTCAACTATACCATTAAATGTTTTTTAATTTTTTTTCTCTCTTAGTGACATACAGCCATGAAAAACGTTTTAAAGTGAATGAGTAGAAATTATTTAAGTTTTGTAATTTCGTATTTCATAATGATTGCCTATGTTAGATTCACATGATGGTAACGATCGATTTCACATAGAAATAAAATGTTAATTACAATTCTTTTTCTTTTATTTGTTGTCGTTGTTATGAACTATTTTAATTATTAAGATAAAGAAATGAAAATTAGTCCACTTTCTAATTATCGTTAGCATTAGCAAACAAAGCACAAATGGGCACCACCACATTCGTCCCCATAGACAACGATGGTACGTCTCTTATGGATGGGCCTACACCTCACTCACCCAATTCTCTTTTTTTTTCTTACATTTTTCTTCAATTCTTTTAAATCCTACAACTTTTTTTTATAAATATAATCTTTATAAGGAAATCATCAAAAATTTATATAACTATGTCCCGCGAATACGTACGAATATTTGGTGAGTCACCGACGAGGACGATATTCCAAAGATAAACCAAATGATTCATATGTTGGAGAAATAATCGAGAATATTCAATACAAATATTCTTGAGGAGAAAAAAAACGTAGCACCTTATTGTTTACCCATATTTATTCAACTTGATGATAGTTTCATTCTATAGTCTTTTTATTTTTTTAAATTCTCATGATTTACCGGTTCATCAAGAGTTTATTTAATGTGGATAAAATTTATTTATAAAAATATGAATTATGCAGATTAATGTAGATAAACTTATCAATGCCATGCAAATAAAAAAAAAAATTATTATTCAACAAATATTTACCGAAAATCTATAAAAATACGACTATATAATCATTAGTTATGGTTTTGTGTGTTAAAAATAAATATGTTTATTATAAACATAGTGTCGCCAATACCTTTAATCATAGATCTTTGTAGTATAAATAAAGTTATATATCGTGAAGTCCTCCATATAATTGTTCATTGTGTTTTAAATTGTTACAGAAAATTATATTCGTTCGTTATGATGATATCCACATTTATAATAAATTTAATAAATTTGAAATATTGTAATTGAAAAATAAAATATTGGCTTTGAGTAGAAATGCATAGTATGATGGAATATAATAGAATTTCATTATTTTTATATCTGTCCTACACTTATCTCGTTCCGCCGCTGAGCATGGTTTCCATTCCAATCTTTACGTTGATACCTTTCGTTTATTAATAGATTTTTTGACGATAAAAAAAAAAAAAAAACTTACGTCATTTTTATAATATTATAATATAATTATGTATAAAATAATAATAAGAAGGTAAATTTGGGAGAAATCGAAAAATTGACTAAATGACGTCTTCCTCTTGACCTCTCTCTCTCTTCACCACCGAGTTTTACTCCTCTTTAACACATCTTCTGTTTTTTGTTTTATTATTTTCTTCACACTCCTCAACGAAACCAAATCAAATGATAATAATCTGTTTCATCCTTCTTCTCTCTTCATAATTTCTTCTCCTTCCTTCTTCTTTTTCAACTTCAATCTCTTCTTCCTCCGTTAACAACCGCCGACTCTTCTTCGCCGGACGTTCTCTCTCTCTCTCTCTCTTCACCGCTTTTAAGAAACTCCGATATGAGCAAACTAGTTGTTGAAATCGTTGACGCGAGCGATTTGATGCCTAAAGACGGACAAGGATCAGCGAGCCCTTTCGTTGAGGTTGATTTCGACGAACAGAGACAGAGAACGCAAACGCGGTTAAAAGATCTAAACCCTCAGTGGAACGAGAAGTTAGTTTTCAACGTCGGTGACTTCAGGCGTTTGACCAACAAGACCATCGACGTCACCGTCTACGATGACCGCCGTGATAACCAGCCGGGAAAGTTTCTTGGCCGTGTAAAAATCTCCGGTGCTTCTGTTCCGTTATCGGAATCTGAAGCCGGTGTACAGAGATATCCACTTGACAAACGTGGTTTGTTTTCTCACATCAAAGGCGATATCGCTCTTAGAATCTACGCCGCTCCTATCGACGGCTCAGATTTCGCCGACTCGGTTCCTCACCCGGCGGCGGATTTTTCAGAGAAAGAGACGAAAGAGGAGAAGAAATTCGAATCTCAGGAATTTCAAAATCAGAATCCGTACGAAGAGATTTATGTGGAGACGATGATGAAGCCGAAGAAGAAAGAGAAAGAGTCGAGGACTTTCCACTCAATCGGTGCGCACGCCGGAGCTCCTCCACCGTCTCAAGCAAAGCCTGGTAATCATAATCTTCCTCCTAATCAACCGGAGTTTAGGTCGGATTTCATGAGAGCTCCGGGAGGACCACCGGCTGCAGCGGTAATGCAGATGCAAGTGCCGAGACAGAATCCAGAGTTTCAGCTAATCGAAACCAGTCCTCCATTAGCAGCTCGTATGCGACAATCGTACTATTACCGAAGCAGCGGAGACAAAACCTCGAGCACGTACGATCTCGTGGAGCAGATGCATTACCTTTACGTGAGCGTCGTGAAAGCTCGAGATCTTCCGGTGATGGATGTCTCCGGTAGCTTAGATCCTTATGTGGAAGTGAAGCTTGGTAACTACAAAGGCTTGACGAAACATTTGGAGAAGAATTCGAATCCGATCTGGAAACAGATCTTTGCCTTTTCCAAAGAGAGATTACAATCGAATCTGCTTGAAGTCACAGTTAAAGACAAAGATCTTGTGACTAAAGACGATTTCGTAGGAAGAGTCCATATTGATCTCACTGAAGTTCCTCTTAGAGTTCCTCCTGATAGTCCTCTGGCTCCACAGTGGTACAGACTAGAGGACAAGAAAGGGATGAAGACGAACAGAGGAGAGATAATGCTTGCCGTTTGGATGGGAACTCAAGCCGACGAGTCGTTCCCAGACGCTTGGCACTCGGACGCGCACCGGGTTAGCCATTCGAACCTATCCAACACTCGGTCCAAAGTTTACTTCTCGCCGAAGCTGTATTACCTCAGAATTAATGTAATGGAAGCTCAGGATCTTGTTCCGTCTGATAAAGGGAGAGTACCTGATGTGATTGTCAAGATTCAGGCGGGGAATCAGATGAGAGCGACGAGGACGCCTCAGATGCGGACGATGAATCCGCAGTGGCACGAGGAGCTTATGTTTGTTGTCTCTGAGCCGTTTGAGGATATGGTGATTGTTTCTGTTGATGATAGGATTGGTCCGGGGAAAGATGAGATTTTGGGGAGGGCGTTTATACCGGTTAGGGATATTCCGGTGAGGCAAGAGACTGGGAAAATGCCTGATCCACGGTGGTTTAATCTTCAGAGACATTCAATGGGTATGGAGGAAGAGAGTGAGAAGAGGAAAGAGAAGTTTTCGAGTAAGATTTTGATGCTTGTTTGTATAGAAGCTGGGTACCATGTTCTTGATGAGTCCACGCATTTCAGCAGCGATCTTCAACCGTCTTCAAAGCATTTGAGGAAGCCCAGCATTGGGATTCTTGAGCTTGGTATTCTCAGTGCTAGGAACTTGATGCCTATGAAAGGTAAAGATGGGAGAATGACTGATCCTTATTGTGTGGCCAAATATGGGAACAAATGGGTGAGAACGAGGACTCTTTTAGACGCGCTTGCTCCTAAGTGGAACGAGCAATATACTTGGGAAGTTCATGATCCTTGCACGGTCATTACAATTGGAGTCTTTGACAATGGTCATATCAACGATGGTGGTGACTCTAAGGACCAGAGGATTGGGAAAGTTAGAGTCAGGCTATCTACGCTGGAGACAGACCGGGTTTACACTCATTACTACCCGTTGCTGGTTCTTACGCCTTCTGGCCTAAAGAAGAACGGTGAGCTTCAGCTAGCTCTGAGGTACACTTGCACCGCCTTTGTTAACATGATGGCACAATACGGAAGACCATTGTTGCCCAAAATGCATTATGTTCAACCGATACCCGTAAGGCATATCGACTTGCTTAGGCATCAGGCGATGCAAATAGTTGCCACAAGACTATCAAGGTCTGAGCCACCGCTGAGACGAGAGGTTGTGGAGTACATGCTTGATGTAGACTACCATATGTTCAGTCTCAGGAGAAGCAAAGCCAATTTCAGCAGAATCATGTCGCTTCTCTCCTCAGTCACTCTGGTTTGCAAGTGGTTCAACGATATCTGCACATGGAGAAACCCGATCACAACGTGCCTGGTCCACGTCCTGTTCTTGATTCTTGTCTGCTACCCAGAACTGATTTTACCCACAATCTTCCTCTACCTCTTTGTGATAGGCATGTGGAATTACCGGTACAGGCCAAGACACCCGCCTCACATGGACACTCGCGTGTCCCAAGCAGACAACGCGCACCCAGACGAGCTAGACGAGGAGTTTGACACTTTCCCGAGCAGCAGACCATCAGACATTGTCCGAATGAGGTATGATAGGCTTAGGAGCGTCGGTGGCAGAGTCCAGACCGTCGTGGGAGATCTGGCGACACAAGGAGAGAGAATTCAAGCCTTACTTAGCTGGAGAGACCCGAGGGCAACTGCTTTATTTATCGTCTTCTCGTTGATCTGGGCAGTGTTTATCTATGTCACACCGTTCCAGGTGATTGCAATCCTAGTCGGGCTGTTCATGCTGCGCCATCCACGGTTCAGGAGCAGAATGCCTTCGGTACCTGCAAATTTCTTCAAGAGATTACCAGCCAAGTCAGATATGCTACTGTAAGTAAATAAAACATCATCATATATATTTGTAGTTGTGTGTATCAGAGAAGACAAGTGGAGAAATTTGTAGAGGGAAGCGAAGGAAACTAGTTTTTGCCTCTGGGGGTTGAGTCACTCATATATTCCCCCATATTATGTTTTGTATCAATATTCTATTTAGTGAAAAATACATAGAATGAGCCAATTCTTTTTCACAAAATGCTCAATAAAGGATTTCATGTGAAGCAAAACATCCGAAATCCATACAAAGGCGAATCTGCCAAAAATATATGATTTTGTTTTCATTATACGTGAACCTTATAAATAGTAAACCAACAAATATTATTTTCTTTGGTACAAAATATATCTTTGTTTTGTCCCTTTTATATATACCTACACAAAATGCACAATCAAAACACATTCACAAGCATACAACCAAAACAGAAGTCTCTGATGTGAGAGACGTTACGTTCTTGGGGGGACAAAATTATTTGGTTTTGTGATCATATGACCTTTGGGATCTTATCATCTCCGACGAGCCATCTGGCTAGCCAACAAGGATCTCCGGCGAAATATTTGCATTGTGTAGGAATGATTCCGAGATTGCTACCGATCTGAGCGTATTCATTTAAAGCATTTTCCATCTCCGTTTCTGCTTCTCCAATGTCCATTACATCAACTGTGTTCATACGGAGAACTTCCGCAGAGTTCTGTTCTAATTCATGGTCGTTCTCAAACGGTTCCATCGCTGGACACTGTAAAAATTCGGATTATTAAAGAAACAGAATTTTAAGCTATAAAGTAACCTATGGAGGATTTGTTGTGCATATCAGCAAGATAAAGAACCTGAACCTGACAGAACTCGGCGTAATGTCTGTAAATTTCGCTGTTTTCATCTTGGTCACCGAGGAGAGTACCGCCATACCAACCATTGGCTTCATTGGTTGATGTGATCGATAGGTACCTATATAATGAAACAACTGATTTGATGCACTAGAGACGAAATATGGATTTTAAATATGCCAATAATTTGCAGTTGAGATTTAGACCATAGTTTGGTCAATAGTTGCAGGTATCATCCAATGATGAATTTGCCAATAATAGAAAATTTTCAAAAAATGCATTATGAAGGATGTTTAACTTTCAGAGAGGGGAGAAAAAGGAAATCAGTACCTTTGGAAGATATCTTCTTGATGATCGTTGGGCTCAGAAAGCCAGTCCAAGTTGCAGAAATCGTTGACTCTCTCACTCGAGGTCACTCCTTTGTCGCTATCCTCTGCACCAGGTTTTGTGGCAGAGCCACTCTCTTCGGGTTTTCTTGAACCAAACAGCCAATTGGGGCTCTTGAGCTGAATTTCACTGCAGATAAGAAAGTCGAGAACAATAAGCTAACATTCGAAAAATTCACGGTTTGGTTAGAACTAAATCTTTGTTAAACTAGAGACCATCTTTCTACTTTCTTAAAGGGGCACAAGTCCTATTAAACGCAAAAAAAAAAGAAAACGATTTAAATAAAGTTTATTAACCATTCCCAAACTCCAGGCAAAAGCCTAATGAGATGACTGGGAATTTCAAATGAGGATCATTACGCTGCATCAGGAGCCACACCAGTGCTTCCGGTGCTGCCACCTGGCCTTTGGTCTGTTTCGCTACAAAGCCTCACATTCTTTATTGAACTGCATGTCTGCTCTATCAGTTTGTCAAACGACGTCAGCTTCTTCCGTGAGAAGTCTTCTCTGAAAGCCGGCACTGGTGCAAGATTGACTCCAATACCACTCATGGGTTTAGCAATCGACTGAACCCTGCAAAACAACAGAATTAGATATCATACGCAACCAGAGGTTATGATCTTTCTAGGGAGATTTAAATTAACATCTTAGGTATTTCCCGAACTGGTTCATAAGTCCATTAAACTTGACATCCAGTTTCAGGCACCGGCTCAAAATATTATTCATCTAATAAAAGAGTAAACCCAAAATCTGACACACACTAGGTTCATTAAAAGTAAATCTTACCCCCTTTCTGGGAAAATATCATCTCCAATCCCTGACACATGGAGATAATAATCAGAATCCAGCTCCCAGAGCGCAGGTTTCCCTTCCTGAGGTTGAAAGTATCCCAAGAATCTGCTTCCGATAAAAGTCATTAGTTAGGAGGACTTGAGAGTCGATAGAAACGGAAAAAAAAGTTCTTAGCCAACAATTCCTCAGAGGATTCACTAATTTGGTAGTTGATTTTATCAGTGATGCCTAAGGTAATAGTGGTAATGCCAGGGTTATATTGCCTCTATCTATATCATCAACGAAGCACAAACTCAGAAACTTATTCTCAAATCCTTCATCCTATTGCTACATCACTGGCAAACTAGAAATATTAAGAACTTAGCAAGTAACTAAAGTGACTTGTGCAAGAACGAGAAGTATATTACAAGTTGATGGCGTCTTGCTTTTCGCCATCGGTATAGGTATTGCTGTAGTATCGTTTGATAGACTTGAGAAATTCTCTAGACTGTGTCGTGGCCTTCCATTTCCCCTGCCTTTCTGGGAAAACCTATAATCCATTCAACGGTGTTAACGAATAAGAATTGCAAATGTTGCTTTGTCAAACGGACAAATAACTGGTCAAAGGTGATAAGTGGTGTTATTACAGTGTTATGAGCAGCTGACCCGCCATATTGTTGGGCAAGGGCATCTCCCATGCTCTGGTACATATCCATAAGTGCAGCAGCTATGCTACTGTCAGGGTCGATCTTAGATGTATCACTCAAACCCATTGCGTGCAGCTGACGGCCTAAAGCAGCCAAACCATATGCATACTGTGCTACGTTTGTTCGATCCAAGCAGTCAATGCAGTTAGTACGCAGAACACCACTTTGGTAACGAGGAGCTGAAGAATCAGCTCCATCGTCTTTTTTTTGTTGGCTTAGCTTCACCTCCTTCTCTCGGTTAGCAAGAGCGTTAAGTATATCGTTTGAACTCTCACCCCTTGAAAGTTCCGCAGAGTAAGCTCTTAGATCACGCAGAGAAGGTTCCCTGCAGTAACTATCTCTATTACAGCCAGAAAGGTAACCAATAGCTCCAGTGCTTAGACTAATTATAAAAGTATACAAAACAAACCAAATTTTATGACTAAATATAAGTAGCAGACCATATCATCACAAAATTACCTTCCAGTGCTAGAATGAGTAAGTTGGCTAGCCTTCTTCTTAACATTTTTAGGCTTGCCACTGAAGTACAATCCAGTCAAATCAAGGGCTTCGCTTGCTACAGCACCCAAAACAGCCAATACATTCGCCGACTTGCTTTAACACCGAAAATAGTAGGCAATGTGAGTTCAGGTTAAAAGGCGGGAAAACAAATCCACAACATTTTACCTCTTTGCAAATTTATGGAAATCCCAGTGGATAAATTTGAGATGATTTTCTTCACGAAATATTGAATTTAGATAACCCACTGCATTCGCAAACTCACGTCTTAGCACCATTTCCCTAGGCCTTTTCTCAACTGTCTGAATATTTTACATGGAAATTTGTCCGTAAGTACAAAGGGCATAACCAGCTCTAAAGGCCATTACATAAAAAAGTTAACCTTGATTAAGTTGAGCACAATGATCGGGTTCCCATATCGCGTCACCAGGTCTTCAAAATGCATTTTTGTTGACTCGTATGTAGGGTCATACCTCTGCACTGAGGCAAAAAAAACGGAATTAAAACATCAGTAGTCGTTCATAAGAAGCTAGGTAGATCAATAACCACATACACGTTAATATGGTCTAATCAAGATAACAGACGCATGTTATGTTAGTTTCCCACAGAAAATATCAGGCTTAGGACTAAATCTTGAGGC